>NDFZ01004709.1:38589-84568 GCA_002192655.3 Mamestra configurata | reverse complement strand
AAAAAAAAAAAAAAAAAAAACTCCGAGGCCTACCATATGGATGGGAAGGGTTGCTTGCGCCCAGGCTCGGTCGTCCATGACCACATTTAAAATTAAAGTAAGTGAATGCTTGATAATTTGGTCTATTTTTCCAAAAGGCGGGGGTGCTTCCATAAGTGGGAAGCACGAAGGAAATAAATTAATTTTGGGCCGAAACAGCAATAACGAATAAGAGTGATGGCCGAATGCATGTTAATTTGGAGCAATCTTTCCGAAACGTCATTAAAATTTTCAATTTTTTCTTCAACAAAATTTGGAAAAGAATTGTCAAAGATTGGGCACCCAAGGAGACGAAGCGACGCTTTTGTCATGTACATAATTTTGATTTCAGGGGCTATTGTGTTGAATTTGGGAAGTATAAGTAGTCTGTCAGTGTTATCCGATAAAAAAAATCGCATTTGGAAAAGTTCAAGTCCTATGGAATGGAATTGATCTTTTAAAAATTGTAGGTCATTTAAGACAGTATCTACATCGCCTCCAAGGGTTCCATCATCAAGATAACAAACGTTAAATTTAGAATTTAGCTGTCGAATAATTGGGTGAATAGCTAAACTAAAGATCACTGGCCCGAGGGGATCACCTTGTTGACAGCCAACTGAGATTTCTTTTTTAGTTTCTGCCAGCAAGGTCAGCACTGGGCAGCACTGTTTACCGAATTAAATGCATTTTCGATGTCAACCTTCAAAGGGTTTTTTTTTCTGTACCTGATCGCATTGTCGCATTGTCTTCAACTCAAATCGCTCCGTGTTTTATATTGTTATAAATTGTTTAAAGACGCTTAAACTCTCATCTGTGATTAGAAGTACAAAGTTAAAGTTATCAGTGAACCATAGCATTGTGAACTAATTTGGTGAAGTGTATAAATACTGCAGAATTTGCAAATAAAATTTGCATTGACGTTACAATCTACCGCCTCTAACAATAAGTGAGAAGTGTTTCAACGTAACACGTAAGCGACGAGCTACGCACGGCGCATACGACCTTTTTCTCGCGAACAAGTACGTATGCAAACTACTGGAGCGCCACACAAGGCAAGACTATACCTACCTACGTTATAATAATAATTATCTAATAATCGTTTGTTTACATTGCAACAAGGAAAGATATAAATCGTCAAATCATAATGGCAGATGTTTCTGTTGCGTCGATAGATTCTGGGATGTTATGGGGATGTTGTGACCAAACGGCTGACAACGAAAAATACGCTAAACGCGTAAAATGTCATAAGGCGTATCATTATATATGTATGTCCTTAGCTGACGACTACAATGTACCTACCAAGTGGAATTGTCCTGAATGTCTAAGCTCGGGCCCGAAACTTACCAAATCCGATAATACGCCATTGCGTAAAGTCTCAACTACCAGAGGCAATAAGAGGCAAGCCGTTGGATCTCCACCGCAGGCGCCTGTTGAAGTTGTGTTAGCAGCTGACGACATTCGTCAACTTATACAGGAAGCAGTTAAAAATGAACAGGCAGAGATGCTAACAAGTTTAAAGAAAACATGAAACTTACCCTGAATCAACATTTGCAACCCATAAAAGATCAAATGGAGAATATGGAAAAATCGATTGTTTTTATGAACCTTCAGTATGAAGATCTTTTAAAAGAGTACTCTGCGTCCAAGGAGATTATGAAGGAGTTGCAAAGGGAAAACTCAGATATGAGGGAGTGTATCAACGATTTGACTTCTCGCATGAATCAACTTGAACAGCAAACCCGTGCAAACAATGTGGAGATTCAGTGGCTGCCGGAAAAGAAACAGGAAAATTTGATAGAGATTGTGTCACAATTATCTAAAGTGGTGGGGAGTGGTATTCAAGACATTAAACATTGCACAAGAGTCGCAAAACAGAATGCCAGTAATTCCCGTCCACGTGCCGTGGTAGTACAACTTGGATCCCCCCGTAGCCGTGACCAATTTCTCGCAGCTACCATAAAATTTAATAAATCGAATCCAGGCAACAAACTGAATTCAACACACTTGTGATACTCTGGACCTAAATCTTCGATCTATATTACAGAACACCTGTCCACTACCACTGTCCGCTAGAATTAAAGCTAAGGAAATCGGATATCAGTTTGTCTGGGTACGAGGTGGTCGGATATTCATGCGGAAGGTACAGGATTCGGAACATATTTTGGTTAGGAATAAGGATACATTGAATAAGCTGGTTTAATTTTGATGTTTCTTCTGGTTTTTGTCGATGTTACAGTAAATTAAATTCATCATCTTTCTCGGATTTAAGGATATATTATCAGAACACTAGAGGCATTTTTTTTTTTTTTTTAAGGATGGGAAATCATCAAATGACTTCTTCCGCTCTGGGTGGAGCGTAAGGGCGTGTCAGACTCTTACTGACTAAAACCTATCCGTGTTTCTTCCAAAGCCCTTTGCGTTCAAGGGCCGCGGTGACTCTTTCGAACAAATTCCGCAACCCTGGCAGGCAACACTAGAGGTTTACGCACTAAATGTCATAATTTGTATCGTCAAGTTTGTACCGAAAACTATCATGTGATAATCTTGACCGTGACTTGGTTAAATGATTCTGTAATGAGCTCGGAGCTATTTGATAACAGATATGTAGTCTATAGACGAGATAGGGATTTCGGGAAAAAAGATGGAGGGGGTGTTCTGATTGCCGTATTAAAGGGAATAAATTCAAAACGCATAACTCAATGGGAAAGCAATTGTGAAGATTTATGGGTTATCATAGACATCTCGATTACAAAGTCTGTCCGTCAACTAGCTCTGTGCGCAGTTTATTTGCCTCCGCCTGTTCTTCGTTCAAGCCTAGAACACTTCTTGGACTCGTGTAATACCATATTTGAACAGACGGCTTTGAAGTCGTGTATAGTCGGTGACTTTAACTTAAGTAATATTGATTGGAACTTGGCAAGTGAGTTGGCATAGTGGTTATATGGGGTCCGTGGCTTAGGCCCCCAGTGGTCGACGCACCTGTGGCCGACGCCCCCGATTCGATTAATTTAAATCAAAGTAATTTTTGATCAAATGTACTGTCAGGCACAAAAATTGTTTTACAAAAATTTTAAATGTACTTATATTGATTGTAAGTATATGCATAACATTAAATCGTAGTTATATTTATAACATAGAAATGCTTTTATATTAGAGGTATGTTTTGAAAAATTAAAGTCTTAGTTATTTTTCATTATTTATTTATATATCTCGATAAGAAATCTAGCTTTTTTTTATATAAATCACAGTTTTTATCACCTATAATCAAGAGAATCATTTAACTTAATTATTAGTTATTATTATTATTATTATTACTTAGTCTATTTTTAACTATATCGTAATTATTTCGTACGAGCCCTTGCGAGGGACCTTCGCTCGTCATTGTGAGATGACACACTAAACTTTCTTATCAGTTGCATATTGCAATATTCAATAACTTGACTCAGGTGTGAAAGAGATAGACATAATATCTATTCATACTTCCTTATTGTTTTCAATTTTGTAGACAAAAAGACTTTTTATTGTTACCAATAACTGGTTTGGCTCAGTTAGTTGACGAGTTGGTTGAAGTTGAAAGATAAAATTTCCATAAGGTAATTTATTATAAATGTATATTATAAACATTCACTAACATTTTATATGAAGTCTTTTTGATTTTTTGGATGTTTGTACATAATAAATATGCTTCTAATGGGGAAAAAGGTGTGTAAGGATAAGGTTAAGTGGCGATCTATTCTCTCTGTTATTTGATAGATAACTTTTGTTTAGCAAGGAAAAATACTTTATTAATAGGGTGAAACACTTTTCTCATTTACTGTACTAAATGAAAAAGCACAAAAAAAGAAAGATATTAAATTAATCGTATCGGGGGCGTCGGCCACAGGTGCGTCGACCACTGGGGGCCTAAGCCACGGACCCGTTATATGGCACCAGGTATTGGTCACTTGTTAACTGATTTTAGTCATATAAACAAATTATTTCAACTTAACAATATAACAAATAAGTCGGGACGCATTCTTGACCTTGCTTTGACTAACTTAACGTCCGGTATCGTATGTTCTGCTCTAAATCCCTTAAGTATAATTGGCCCTTTGCATCCCCCAATCGAAATTATTTTAAAATCATATAAAGACACAAGACTTCCGTATAATTGTTGCAAAAGACTAAATTTTTACAAATTAGATTATGGTATTGTTTGTAAACACTTAAAAGAGATCGATTGGAACCTTTTATTTCATGGCACTCACGATGTAAACGATATGCTCAGTAAATTCTACGATGAAATTAAAAATATTATAGAAATGCAAGACCCCCTACCACCCGTAAACATAAGAAACACCCTCCTTGGTTTGATAAAAATTTAATAAGAACTTTGAGAGAAAAGGAAAAGATACGTCAGTTGTATAAAACCTATAAAAACCCCATGGATGAGCTTGAACTGAAGCTGCTGAGTAAACGGTGCTCGGTTATGGCTGCCTCTTGTTACAATAAATATGTTAGCGACCTAGAAACAGTAATAACCAAGGATCCGAAGCGATTTTGGGCTTATATCAAGGACAAGCGAGGTGGTACCAGTTCTTCTCCCCTGACTATGACTGACGGCATCACATCGTCGTCGGATGGCATCATTATCTCAGAAATGTTCGCTGCTCACTTTTCTTCCATGTACAGACAACAAAATGTTACTCATCATTCATCTTCATCTTCCTCAGAATATATGCAGGACATGTTGGCGTATAGTTTACCTTTGACAATACCAATGATTGAAATTGATGCCTTACTCAATAAGTTGAAATCTCTGGATCGTCGAAAAGGCGCTGGACCTGCTCCCTTATTATAAATATTTAACCGATCACTGGCCTCCGGTACATTCCCAAATATTTGGAAGGTAGCAAAGGTGGTACCAATTCATAAATGCAGTGATCGCCAAAATTTTTGAATCCTTAATTTGTCCCTACATACAGTCTCATTTAAATGGCTTTGTGAGTTCCAGATCTACTAGCACAAACCTAGTGACTTTCATGGAGACCCTAACAAGTGCCATTGACTCTGGGAAACAAGTTGACGTGATATATACCGATTTAAGTAGGGCCTTTGATCGCGTCCCCCATGATATACTCCTTCATAAGTTAACTGCTTACGGCATCACTGGTTCCCTCCTCAATTGGTTTGAATCCTATCTTGACGGTCGTTCCGTCTTTGTTGCTCTCAATGGCTACCAATCAGGTTCCTATAAGGTTACATCTGGCGTCCCGCAGGGATCACATGTTGGCCCAGTTTTGTTTAACTTATTTGGTAATGATCTTACAAATGAGTTGAAATTTTCCGAGTGTTACATGTATGCTGACGATTTAAAATTCTGCAGAGTAATTGAATCAGACCTTGATGTTGAGTTGCTGCAGAGAGATATTGACACGTTAGGGAAGTGGTGTGATGACAATGATATGAACTTAAATATCAACAAGTGCTACCACGTGAAATTCACCAGAAAAACGAAATTAACACGATCTGATTACTACATTAGTGGCAACTTAGTGCAAGAAGTTGAACAGATAAGGGACTTGGAAGTTCTGTTCGATAGACAATTGACATTTGTACCCCACATTGAAAATGTAGTTAAGAAAGCCTCAAGAATGCTTGGGTTTGTCATAAGAAATGTTACCTGCTTTATAAAATATATATATAATAAAATTCTGATTTATAACTGTTTGGTCCGTAGCTCGTTAGAATATTGCAGCACTATGTGGAGACCTCACTATGCCACCCACACACTAAGATTGGAAAGGGTTCAAAAACGTTTTCTGTGGCATTTAGCAAACTCTGCCGGGTTAGCTAAAAAGATACAATCGTATAAAGAGAGACTCTCGCATTTCATGATGATATCCCTAGAGAAGAGGAGGGATTTACTGGATTTATTATTTATATTTAAGATTTTAAGGTATAAAATTGACTGTCCCCAATTATTGAACAGGATCAAAATCCGTGTGCCCACGGAAAGCCCACGAGCTCCTATAACCCCCTTACGTCCTCCGCTTCGCAGAACCGTCCTCGGTGCTAATTCTCCTATCCCCGACTATGTAAGTTATTGAACAGCTGCAGTGATCTTGTCGATGTGCACTCTGACTCACTTGGTAGGTTTCGAAGTATTATTTATAAAAACTTCTAAAATCATATTAGTGTTAAGGCTTGCATTTTAATTTAATTTAATTTATACATAATCTAGTTATAGATCATAATAATGTTCGGTGAGTAACTTAGAACTCACCTAATTTTAAGTGTTGTGCAAATTGTTCAGCATCAATCGACAATATTGTTGTCGAATATTGTTGCCACCCATAGTTCTTACACGTTCCCTATAGTTTTTGCACGATCACTATATTAGTCCTTTTCCATTGTGTTCTACTTTTAAAAGAATATTAGGTCCTTATGCGTAGGTACATATGAAATTGGCGTTTTGTATGAGAGGAACATAAAGTCATTTTTTTTAAATATAGGTAATATATTTAATTAATCAAACTGTAAAGTGGATAGATAGCGATGGTACATACCATCGCTATCTATCCACTTTTGCCATCTCATAGGTAGTTCATTGATCCCTTTACAACAAAAAAAAACCATTCGGACGGGAATCAATAAAATCTTTGAAGGCGGTTTGGACTGCCCCATCGGAGTTGAATTTTTTCCCTTGCAAGAAGGTATCCAAATTTCGAAAAAAATGGTAATCTGTTGGAGCAAGGTCCGAATAGTACGGTGTGGATGTCTAAGACATTCCAATTGAAGCTCCTCTAATTTGGTAGCCGTCTGTTGTGCAGTGTGTGGTCTAGCGTTGTTTGTTCCAGCCTCGGTTGTTTGGCAGCTAGCTTTTCCATCATGTTTTGCAGTTGCTGACAATAGACATCTGCCGTAATCGTCTGACCAACTTTAAGAAAGCTGTAGTGAACGACACCGGCACTGGTCCACCAAACGCTCACAAGTAACTTTTTTTGAGTCAATTTTCGCTTGGGGCATGATTTGGCTGGTTCGCCAGGGTTCAGCCATTGTGATGAGCGCTTCCGATTATCGTACAGGATCCAATTTTCATCACAGGTCATTCGATTCGATTTAAAATCCCTTCATTATTGTGCCGGTTAAGTAATGTAACGCAGCAGTCGACGCGCGTTTGTCGATTTGCTTCACTCAATTCGTGAGGTACCCACCCTTGAAGCTTTTTCACCTTCCCAATTTGCTTCAAGTGGATTAAAACAGTTTTATCACTAACACCGCAGCCTGCAGCTAAGTCGGACGTGGTTTGCGGTGGATCTGCTTCCACAATAGCCTTTAAATTCTTCATTATCAACTTTGATCTCCGGCCGTCCACGGGGCTTGTTCTGCAGGTCGAAATTTCCAGAACGAAAACGTTGGAACGTATTATCTGCCGTTTGTTACGGCAGATAATGCTTTTGACACTGACCGCATTAATTTCGTCAACAATTATAGTAGCGTAATGCTGGGTGGCAGACTGGTGAAACGTAACATGAAATGTACGATGAAACATACGACACACGATGAAACAAGTTCGCCAGTAACGTTTTACGTTAATACAATCATTGGGTAACCAAGGTTTGACGAAATAACACTAGCCGTTAGTGGTTTGTGTGATTTAATTCTTAAATCGTTGATTTATTTGAAATCTGTTTTTTTTGCCAGTAGGAATAGAGAACAGCTTCCTTTTTTATTTTCTGCATCAGCTGAACCAGAAGTACTACTCTAAATGCTCTAGCAGTAATCAGACATGATATTTGTTATACTTCTTCCTTTGCCCATGTATCGATCTACTATCGCGAGTATCCTGCTGTGTCTTCATGGAAATGTTCTCTTGGCTATTAACTCAACAGATTGGCATGAAAATGATATAAATGTTCGAAGGAGATATTGTAATTTAATTATAATAAAACAATAATATTGTATTAAATTTACAAAAGTAATTAGTATTTATTTATATATAAATACTTTATTGTACACCAAATAAAACACACATACCTACTGAAAATCTTAAACTAAAAAACATACAATTGGCGGCCTTATCGCATTCCGCGATCTCTTCCAGGCAACCTGGAATGGATAGAGATGGCCCTGGACACGAAATAATAATAAAACGAAACACGTAATTAATGCTCATTTTGCTTCCAAGTCGCCGAAATTAGTTGCGCAATGGTGTTGATGGGTGGTTGGAAAACTCCGCTATTGCGATGTTTGAGAACTGTCAAGACAGGGTTGAAAGTTGATTAGTTGAAGACCCGCTCCGCTTCAACCTCAGAATAGAGAACAAACGAAAAAGAGTGTTCAATCATATTTGTACGCAACGCATTTTGTCCAAAAAGCATGACATTGTCTCTTTTAGGGTAAAATTAAAATTTTATGTAGGTACGACTAAGTCATTTGATAAAATTTTACAGTAAATCAAAAAATCTTCCTTTTATAATAAAAAAACCCCTTCCTAATTCAAAACACTGAAACACAGCACAGCAGAATGTTACCTCAAAATATTTTAATTTTAGCAACATTTCGAGTTATTTGAAAACCTTCGGAGTTGATTTAGTTTCACACACCCGCAATATTTTGACATTTTTGATTTCTTTTAAAAGGTGGGTAAAATTTTTCATAATTCTTGGCAACAATTTACGTAGGTATAGGAAATCATCAAATGGCTTCTTGCATTCTGGTGGAGCGGAAGAGCGTGTCAGACTCTTACTGACTAAACCCATCCGTGTTCCTTCTAAAGCGATCCAGGGCCGCGGTGACTCTTTCGAACAAATTCCGCAACCCTGCTATGCTCTGGCTCTAGCAGGCCCCGTTTCCAATGCTGACATCTCTTTGAGGCGCGCGTGGAACACAACGCGACTGGGCCTGGTTGTGACTGGACAGCGAGCCACCCAACGCTCGCCGTCCGTAGGCCCTCTGTGGCAACACTTACAACAGGAATGTGTGATTTTGTTGAGACAATTATAAGTCAATAAAAAGTTATTTAACGTCAATTAAATTCAATATTTTAATAAAATGGATTGGAAATGTGCTACTTTTAGATAAAACGTGATCCCATCCGATTTCTTCGTATTATAAATTGCTACCGGGCGTAGCAATTTTACAAGTAAGAACAACACACGACGGCATAATTATTTAAAAACTGACAACTGCCCTTCACTTCACTTCACTCCACCCAAGCTTTCACTTCGATATGTTTACAGCCGGTCGATTCTGTAAGCATGTCGAAGTGAAGGCTTGGGTGAAGTGATCACGAGGTGAGCTGTCATTCCATCTTGATTATATGGATTGAAAGCTCATCTCGTGATCACTTCACCCAAGCCTTCACTTCGACATGGTTACAGACGGTCGATTCTGTATCTCCTCCTATATCTTCTTGCGACCCAGATCCCTGGCCCGCAGGATCCCCGCTTGGAGGGTGGTCTTAGCCGCTCTGTACTCCTCGTACAGCTCTGCTTTTATGGCCAGCGCATCCGGAGGGCGGATGCGGAGCCTGCGATGCCTGGTGTACGGGCGCCGTGTAGCTCGCACGCCTTGCGCAGCAAGGCCAGCTCCCGTGACGCGACCACCAGTACACCTGGCGGCGGGCGCGTCCTGGTCGGCCCCGGGGCATTGCCACGTCACATATCTCGGACATAGTCTCTCGGAACCACTTCGCCTCATCGTTGGTGTCAGCAGGCCTGTCTAGTGGTGACATCTAGGACTGCACAATCTAGGCTTCCAGGAGGAGCTCGGACCTGTCGGTCTGGGCGGAGACGTCAAACCGGATGTACCGGTGGTCTGAATACGTCTCCACTTCCTCCATGACGCGCCAATCGATGACACGATGACAGAGCAGGGCTGGCGAACGAAATGTCAACCATGGAATCACCCTGCATCCGTACACACGTGGGGACAGAACCCCGGTTTAGGATGACCAGGCCTATCTCCAGAACCCAGTCCTCCACCATCCTGCCCCTCATGTCCGTATAACGGGAACCCCAAGCCAAGTGTTTGGGGTTCCCGTCAACCCTATCGTCGACGACGGGGACGATAGGGTTGACGATTACGATACCCAGCGACGACGATAACTCCCTAAGGGAATTCTGGAACTCGGCGAGAGATTGGTTCGGAGAGAAGTAGACCCCACTACCGCAATCGTCCCAAACCATGCTGCTACGCACCCCTGTTCTCGCCTGACACTCTCGAGAGACGGGGTACGTGGCCAACGAAATTAGGGTTACTGAGCCGTCCAGGTCCTCCACCCATTCATCCCTGGGCGGGACAAAGTACGGCTCAGCTACCACGATGTTGATCGACGACCACTGCGCCATACTCTTGAGCAACAAGTGCTGAGCGGCGGCACAATGGTTGATGAGGTGTAATGAGGCCGTTATTGGCATTCCATTTCGGCCTCCTCCCGAGCCCCTTCAGCCTCCTCCCGAGCTCTCGTGGTTAGGTTAGGTAGGGTAACGCCCCTGGAGACAAAAGTGCTCGCGTCGCTGCACCGGTGGCGCGAGGACGATTAAGTATTTATAGTTCCTACCTAGTACATACTTCCTGCATTCATTAAGTGCATACGAATAGTAGGAATGTAACATTACCGCCAGTAATTAAATTGGTAAGTACTTACCTACTCAGGCACATAGATAGTTAAAAGTATTACGGTTACTAAGTAATTAATTGACCGCTTTATCTATGCATATTAGTAACGCTTAATTAATTTAATGAACAATGTTCTACAAGAATACTTCAAGCTAACTTGTCATCGTAGCATTCGTAGTCAAATCACAGAATTGGCCATTTCATGAAGATATGAAAATACGCAATAGTGTTGCATGTAATTCGTTATATATTGCGGTTTCGGTGGCTCAGTGAAGCACAGTGGAGAGAGGATCAATACTTGGACTAAACAAGTAGCCAGATTCAAATACAAATTGATTATTCAATTATTGAAAAGAACGAAACCGATAAAAGGCGAGTCGGACTCGCATACGTTCCGTACCATAAACAAAAAAACCGGCCAAGTTCGAGTCGGACTCGCGCATGAAGGTTTCCGTACCATCGCCATTATTATAATGCACGATTAAGCCGTTAAAATCGAGAAAAAAACTCCAAAAAAGACGTCTCTAATATGGGGACTCCCTTAAATTTTAAAAGAATTATAATCTAATCAAGATTTATTAAAATGTTCCGCAGTCTGCAATTTTCCGGTGACATATCCAACAGCAATGAGTTTTATATTTTCTGAAAGTGCTTTTTAGGCTCTTTATTTTAGTTATAGAAGCTGAAAGCTGTGGTCAATCAATTGTGTCCCAGTTTTGAAATATTGGGGTTAACGTAAAAACACATTCTTGACGAGTTACGATAAACCAAGTAACGACCACTAATGAGGGTAGAGTTTTCTGAAAGCTCTTTTTAAGTTCTTATTTTATGTCATGGAAAAAAAATGTCATAATCAATAAAATTATGTCCCAGTTTTGAAATATTGAGAAAAACGTACACACTTACACAGGTATTACGACGACTGGGAATGAACCGTGTAACCAAGAGCACTGAGGCTAGCATTGTCTAAAAGGGCATCTAAAGGAAGTATTCTTACCAAGCTTGAACTATATTGGCCCAAGGAATAACATTTTTCACACACAAACTTCCACCCCATTCTGCCTCTTTACGGGAGTTTCCTAAAATCATTTCTTAACGGACGTCCCCTACTCATAATCTACTTACGAGCCAAATTTTATCTCCATAGTTCAAGTAGGTATTTTCCGAGATTTCATGATTAATCAGTAAATGACTTTTTGAAAGCAAAATAATATTTAAAATAATAATATTAATATTATAGAAGATAGCTTTAACCAGCGGTTACGCCTGTGTTAAAGTTGAAAATTATTCCAAGGGAACATACTCTCAGGCTAAAAACGATCATAAGCCTAATTCCAAGCTTTTCTCTAGTGCTAAATTCATCCAAATCTGTTCAGCCGTTGAGAAGAAGATGAAGATGTTACAAACAAACAGACGGAGTTACTTTCACATTTATAAAATTAGAATGGTTTTTTGCACAAAACTATTCCAATAAGCCTGTAATGCCTTAGATTATATTTATGTAAACTTACTTCTGTGTTCCTTTTTAGGGTTCCGTATTCAACAAGGAACCCTTATAGTTTCGCCATGGCCGTCTATCTGTCCGTCTTACTAAAGGGCCGATCATATAAAAACATGGCAGAAACTCATAAAGTCTAAATGCATCACATTGTTGTTACATTATTCGTTATCGTTAGATGGGTAACCGGCCTACCTGAAACCGGTTTTTGTCAACCCGTGTGGCGCGAGGGGACGTAACAGTGAACAGTCGAAACTTGAACTTCGTACGGATTGTTTGTTAGTGCCGAGAACTGTGTTTTTAAACTGTTGCTTTCTTTATATAATTGTAATTAAATATCGAAGTGTTCATCAAAGCCCGCTGATATGGCATCATTGGCAGGAGGTGGTCTTATTTTAGCATAAAACATATATTTTATGGAGTGTAAGTTAGTAAAAAACATCTGAATAAAATGGGAAGCGAGTTCATCATTTTTTTTAAATTATCTTTTTAAACCCATAGAGTTTTAGTTACACTAGGTAGCCATAGGTGTTTATTTTATAGTTTTATATTATGTATAAAAGTATATTCTTCAAATCTAAAAAAAGAAATCTTGCACCAATTTGCACCTTTTTTAATTAAAAGCTCAAAACCGAACCTATAATATATGGTATTTTTTTATGTAAAATTAAAGAAAATACATTTTTATTTTTCTTTTGTTTTAGGTTCGGGTAGTACTGATATATTCTTGTCCAGAAAGTTTTTATATGAGAAAATGAATGAGTCTGGCCATTCTAAATTAGAAGAAAAAGTGTTATTTTTAACAAAATACTTAGAAAAGCGAACAAGGTGTCCTAAATTGAAATTAGCTGAATTACACAACAAAATTTCGTACTTCGTTTCTGATTTTAAGAAGAGATGGTCAAGTTCTCAAAGGATGAAGCATCGATTTTTAGATAAAAACACTGCTTGGCTAGAAAAGTCAATAAATTTTCGGAATTATGAGGAATGTATCAACACAGAAATTTCCAAAAAAAAGGGAAGACCCAATATTGACTTCAAAGCCGCTTCAGAGAGGACTAAGAGACTAAAAACTCAAGACTTAAGGTCTACACGTAATACTGCAGAATTGTGCTATGCAGCACAAATGAGTTTAAGGTCTTCAGGGGCAACTGATGCGGCAACAATAGTCAAAGAAGTTACCCAAACATCACCCAAACGTGCCACTCGTTACAAAGCAGCTTATAAAAAAAGCACTGATCGACAAATAACCCAGCTTTCAGCAGAAGAAGCTTTAAGTACATTTATAGACGCTCAAGTGACGAGGCATCAGTACAACATATTTAGAAATAAAGACAAGGCGCGATTTCCTTCGTATAAAATTATTCAAAAGGCTAAAAAGAGTTGTTACCCTGACAGACAATTTATATCAATTATTGATCTTTCAGCTGAAATAAATCTTCAAGCACTTCTAGATCACACAGCCTCTCGCCTTATGCAATCTCAAAAGATTGTTTTCGAAGATCAAAACGATGTTTTTGAATTATTATTAATTTATAAATGGGGATTTGATGGTTCATCTGGGCATTCCGAATATAAGCAAACATTTGCAAGTGGGGTAGCCAGTGATGCAAGCATTTTTTTGTCATCAGTTGTACCTCTGAGACTTATATCTGGCGATCCCGAGGGCCCAGTAAAAGAACAAGTTGTGTATTGGAGTAACCCGAGGCCTTCATCCACAAGATATTGTCGCCCGATTAAATTTCAATTTGCTCATGAGACCACTGAACTCGCTAAAAAAGAACACGACCATATTAATACACAAATTCTTAACTTGATACCAACTACATACGAAATAAATGGTCGCAGTATTGTAATACGTCACAAACTTTTGTTCACAATGGTTGACGGGAAAATCTGCAATGCATTGACTGATACCAGTTCGACAATGAAATGTTATCTCTGCGGATTAACATCAAAAAAGTTTAACAATATTTCGAAATGTGTGGAAGCTACAGTAGACGAATCTAGACTACAATTTGGAATGTCAACGCTCCATGCATGGATTAGATTCTTCGAATGTCTTCTGAAAGTAGCCTACAAATTACCAATAAAAACCTGGCAAGCTCGAGGAAAAGAAAATCAAAAAATTGTTGATGCCAACAAAAAGAGAATATGTGAGGAATTTAAGAGTGAACTTGGACTGATTATAGACAAACCGAAACCAGGTTACGGGAGTAGTAACGATGGGAACACCGCAAGGCGTTTTTTCGAGAATGCTGATACATCTGCCAGAATAACAGGGATTGATATTGATATTATAAAAAGATTTCGCACAATTTTAAAAGCCATAGCTAGTGGGTTTGATATAAACGTAAACCGATTCAAAGCTTATGCTTTGGAAACAGCATACCTATTTGTTGAAAAATACTCCTGGTACTCAATGCCTCCTACGATACATAAGGTACTGATCCATGGGCCTATTATTATAGAAAATGCATTACTGCCTATAGGACAACTGAGTGAAGAAGCGCAAGAAGCAAATAACAAAATGTTTAAAAGGTACAGAGAGAGATTTTCACGGAAAAGTTCTCGCGAAAAAACCAATGCTGATATTTTATATCGACTTTTGATATCATCGGATCCTCTCATTTCAAGTATGCATCAACCGATAAAGCGGAAATCAAGTTTTGATCCAGATACAATCCAATTACTGGACTGTCCAGATTTAAATACATCTGCGGCTTCATCAACCGATGAGGTGACATACACTGAAGACAGCGATGAAGAATCAACTGATTGTAGTGAGGGATAAAACGAATCAATGTGAATAAATATATACATTTATAAAATATTTTGTGTTTTTTTTTGTTTCCTTAAATCAAATTATGACATAATCTTTGTGTTTAACTTATTTTAAAAGTAAAACCAGCATAAAATATTAATTGCCAAGTTTTGATGTCATCGGCCCCACTGTGCGTCTGTCCGTCCGCGGTTTAGCTCAGAGACGCTTAGCGCTAGAAAGTTAAAATTTGGTATTAAATTGAAATACATTTTTTTAGGCCCCCCTAGGTACATGTAAAGTTTTTTTTTGTATGTTTGTTATGCGATCATTCTGTCAATTATTAATTGATTTTGATGATTTTTTTTTTATTCGAAAGCCTATACCTCTGAGGTGGTCTCATTGGCACCAGTTCAGAACCTGATGATGGGGTCTTAGGGAAATCGAGGGCAACCCTCAAATTTTAAAGGCACATGTTTTTCATTTACTTTCTAACGCAAATCAGATAATTGTGCCTGGTAATCAACATCTCATCTTGCTGAGCTGATGATGGAAGGTATAAGTCAGGATCTGCTCCCAGGAAAAATGTTTGCACCAATATTTTCGCCAATTGTCAACCGATTTGGATGATTATTTTTTTGTTTGGAAGACTATTTTTCCAAACTGGCCCCATTTCAATCTGGTGAAGATCTAATGAAAGATTTCGGAGGTAGGCAACGGAACTCATCGATAAATGATAGCAAATCTTCCGGGATTGCTGGAATTGCATGTCTGTTTATTGTTTTCACCAGTTCATAACATAACACCACGCCGGTACGCTGTGAAGTGGTACGCAGATGCAAACTTACCAACCTGAATTAACATGTTTTTGGGGTTATCTATTCGGGCATAACTTTATTGTTTATTAACCGATCTTGATGATTCTTTTTGCATTGGGTGAAGTTATAGCTATATTGCATTTGCACTTACACTTTACACACACACGGTGAACTTCAAAGATAAACCAGTGACCTCCTCAAGTTTAAATCAATAAAATCTAGTAAAGTATTGTTAGGTTTATGTCAATCCCAAAGCAAAGTAGATATTTGGTCTGGACTGTACGACGAAGGCACACAAAGTAACTCCTGAACGGCAAATAGCGCAACCATACATTATGTGAATAATGTCAATTTAATTGTGGACTATCACCACTAAAAAGTGGAATATATTAATTAAATTAATTTGGAAGTCGGTTTTGTAAAAAGATTTTTTTATCGTGTATTTTCTCTCGTTGGATAAGTAGATTAAAATATTGAGGGTCTGTTAAAACCATTTTTCATACAAGGATGCGTTTACGAAATATTAAGCTGCTAATTTTTGTTATAGTCAAGTGACCCCCCCCTCCCCTCTGCCAGCAAAACGGTTGTTTTTGGAGACGTGTAAAAGTCATAGTAGTACCATATTATAACGAATTTAGAAGGAAAACTCTCACCGCTATCTAGGCTTAACGAGTTAATGAGTACCTACCTAATAGTCGACCAACTTATAAAATGGAACTGGGTAAGTAAAAAGTTCCTAATATGACTTTAAACCAAGTGCATTTGTAACTTTGTAATAGTTAAGTACTTTTTACTATTTTTCTGGCATGGTTTAAGAGACGGGTAACTACGGAACCCTACACTGTGCGTGGTCCGACACGCACTTCGCCGGTTTTTTTCATTTACCTTATTGTTATTAATCATGCAATCCAACAGGTTTCATAATCATACGTTCACAGTAATTGGATTCCGAGGTTTTCATACTACAGGCGGTAAAGGCACTCCACTTAAAAAAAAAATTAAAAGGAAAATAAAATGAAAAGAGAAACACGGTTAAAACACTTTTTAACAGTTCCCAAGGTAGCTAACCTTGGGAACTGTTAAAAAGTTAAAAGAAATAAACCTTCTTATTATATTATGTTTATTATGTGTGAATACTAATTTTATTAAATAAAAAAGTGAAGAATAATTCGATTTCGTTGAGCAACTCAATGCTTGATTCTCTTTTGCATAACCAATTTTGAATGGAAGTAAAAAATGGCTTAATAGTCAAATCAGTCAGTCAGTGGACCTGTTGGCAGTTTGTTCAATTAAGACTTAAGTGTTTTGAAATGCATGTTTATATAAGTAGATCTAGCAATGGCTAATTGGGATTTATTAATACTTATTTTAATATGTAAAATCTACATATTTAAGGACTTAGTCTACAGTAAGTACTTACGTTTAGCACATATTTAGCAACATTTTAAATACTGAATTTAATAGTTCCAGTACCCACACATTTGATGTAAGGGCGTCATCATTCACTATTATTTAATCCATATAATCAAAATTGAATGACAGCTCACTCCGTGATCACGTGACATCTTGATTATATGGATTGACAGCTCTTCTCGTCACTTCACCCAAGCCTTCACTTCGACATGTTTATAGAATCGACCGACAGGTCTTCGTATAGGTACTTACATGAACACTCAGAAATCATATTTTTTTAAAGTGAAATTAAAGATCTAATGTTACAGACCAATTATAAATTCATTATTTTCTAATAAGCAAAAACACAAACTACAAGTACCTACCTATCTACTTCTTAAAAATCGTCAATTGTTGCATAAGATTTTTTGTTTGCCACTATACAAGTAGGTACTTTTTAACTTAACAGTAATATTTACAAAACTAATAAGTACCTAAGTGAGATAAGTAACTGTTTATTATAATGTAAACAGTTATACTAAATCCATCTGAACCCGATTAAGCATAAGCATCGGTCTTTTTTTTTCCATACTGCATGATTGACCCGTTGTTCTTATTTTGGAGGGTCAAATTAGTACCTACAGAAGTAATCTTTTTGGGTACTAATAAAATTCCTCTACGAAAAAATCTTCCGTCAACATTCGTCGTCCGTCGTCGTTATCTGTCGGCGATCCGCCGATCGTCTCTACGAAGACACGGCGGTGCTTTACCCAAGCAGGGCAGACCTCCACCGAATGCTCCACCGTGGTCTCGAGGAGATCGGCACCGTGCAGAACCAGGCGTGTCCTCTCGCCGAATCCGAAACAGGTACCTTCCGAAACAACCGTGTTCGGTAAGTACCTGCGTCAGGCGGAAGGGGAGGATCATGCCGTGGCGCCTCTCTAGCCACTCCTCAAAGAAGGGACTTATTGCCACAATATAGAACAACTCGCCCCGACGCGCGACGCGACGCGACGCGGGGCTGAATGTTCCGCTCCGAAATTTGTCAAAAAATTTGTTCGGAGAAAAAAACTATTCTGAATAGATTAGTGAATGTGACGATAATATTACAAAGACCGAAAGACAGCCTTTCAATAATGTTGTAAACGAAACCCTTCATTTTCATAATAAAAAATCATGTTATGCCCGATATTCCCTACACATATGGACGCTGTTAAGCATTCGTGTGTTAACCCACATCATGCTAGTTTTGAGTAAACGGCTAGTAAAGTTTTTTGGGAACAATCATCCTTTTCCCCTTATTTTAAGACATAAACTATGGCCATGTGTTATAATTTTTTTGTTGCAATGCATAGATTAATTTAAAAAACAAATATTTTATAGTCAATTCACAATTAAATAGCTAGGAAGAGCATAAAAATGGTTACTGCTTTATTATTTTATTTACTGAGGGTCCTGTTACATTTAGCATTAATGCGTTATGTGCCGTAACACATGAACGTAAAATGTTAATCTGTTGATTTAAAATGAAAATCAGTAGTCACTATTAGAAAATATATTTCAATAAAACAAAAATGATAACAATAAACACCTTTATTGTACTTATATATTTATTTAATATTTAATCATTATAAATTGTTTTGCTACACATCACAAGTTCAGCTTAAAAAAAAAAACAATTAATTTGTTATAAGTTCACTTAAATTCTGTCACAAAACCGAACAGCACTCACTGAAAAACGGATCCAGATATATTTTTAACGAACGCGTAAACCGAAGATTTTTAGCGCTTGAAAACAGGGACCGTGTCAACCCCGGTTAAGAGTTGCCTTTCGAAGAGGTAAGCCGTTTATGAATTACCTTTATCATGAGGTAACTCCTTTAAACCCACACAAGGAGTTACATCACGATAAAGGTGACCTCATAAACGGCTTACCTCTTCGATTTGATACTATGCTTCAAACCCAGTGAAAGGGTTTCATCATCATTATGATAACCCATTGAAAGGGTTTTAAACTTGAAACCCAGTGAAAGGTTTAATGAAAACCTTTATTCCCATATGGAAACCCTAACAAACCCTTATTCATATAACGGTTTTGTTAGGGTTTCACCCCAAACTCAAACAAAACCCTTATTCATATAACGGTTTTGTTAGGGTTTCACCCCGAACCCAAACAAAACCCTTATATTAATAAGGGTTTAGTTCGGGATTCCCTCTTATAAATTGGACCACACACAATCATTTCCAAGCGTGAAATATATCACGCGACGGATCTGAATTTATTGCTCCACTATAACATAATATATATGGTTATTCAATAAACTGTGCGAGGTGCTGTAGGTGGTGGAGCACCACGCACCATCCACTAGACATCATGGGCTTGTAGACGAAACACGTGCTAAATATTAATATTTAGAATTTAGATGCCTACATAGTAAGGCGTGTGTCCTAGGGTTGCCACCTTTTTTGTGAGAAGTATAGTATTTTTTCGAACACGGACGCGCAACAAAAATAATTAAATTTTGAAAATAGGGGCCATTTTCAATATTTTGGAGGGCAAATTAGAAAATTAAAATATAACATATACAGTACCGTATGAAATATCAAATGAGAGAGCTCATTGTAAGGGTCTCAAAAGTATTTTTATCATAATTAAATCAAATATTCCATAATATGAAAACATTTAAGAAAATTGATGAAACTTGACCACACCTTATCTCCGAAAAACCTGAGCCTATAATTTTGAAAAAAAAAACATTTTATTCGTTGGTTTTTTAAAGGTAATTGAAATTCAAATACGTATTTAGTATTTCAATTACTTCCGTATTTTTCGGAAGAAAATTTAAAATTGGCAGAAGGGTTTCCCTATAGGTGGAAAGAGACTATCAAATCGCCGTTATGCCACGTTACTACCAAAAAAAACATATTACTCGTTCGAAACCCTTTGCACGCGAGTCCGACTCATACTTGGCCGGTTTTTCAAAATACGTAATTGAAATACTAAATACGTATTTGAATTTCGTATTTAGTGCCAAGTGCAAGTCGGACTAGCGTGCAAAGGGTTCCGAACTTCTTAAAATTGTAATTTGTAATTGTTATTTCAAACACCTGACGCGTATTTTTGTGTGTTAATATTTCAAATACTTATGGCTTCAAAATACATTTGAACATTTAGCGATCTTATCTTTCTATACTAATAAAAAAGCCGAAGAGTTTGTTTATTTTTTTGTTTGAACGCGTTAATCTCTGGATTTGGAAAATTATGTTATGGCTATACGGGAACGGAAAATTCCTACGGAACCGCAAAAAACAGGATATGCGCGTACTAAGTCGCGGGCAAAAGCTAGTTAATATAATAAATAAATAAAATCAAATTTAAGGGATGCTTTTATTTAAAAAGATATTTACACCTGTTTTTATAAATACTTAACTAACTATATACACTAGAAATAAAAATAAGACTCCCAACTAAATTAACCCTAAAATATGGCGTCAAAAATTCATCCGCATCGCTGTCGACTGGAAGTGTACCCAAAAGACTGGCGGCATTGCAACGTTGAATGGCAATGCTTATTCTTTGACCAAGGTAAAAGCCAGCCCTTGGGTCACGCGAAGTGTCAACTAAGCGTCTTGAGAGATCTTTAAACAAGTTACTCGGACCCCAAGACCCGAGAGTTTCAACCCCAAACGGCTCGAAAATATAACTACCAACAAGTTTATTATATTTCCGCCGCTTGAGGTTCTTTGCAGCCGCAGCGGCAGCGCCAGCACAGCACGAAGAGCTAAGAAGATGGGATGGCGCAAGAGTATCGACACAAGTAGCGTCCCACACTAATGGCCTACCCATCTTCCATGGAAATAACGACATGCCGTCCGGTCTCTTGCCATCGTCGCGTGGAAGGCCAGTGGGTTCTAACACAGCCAGCACGCCGACGGTGACAAGAGCTCGTCGGATGATGTCATTAAGATTCGCGTGCCGCGCTACGGCTGCATGACAGGCCGTGGTGTCCGAGGCTATTGACAACTTGGCCACAGTGGCAGCGATGAGGAGAACAACAAGGAGCGCCTAGACGCAAGCAGGCAGCGAGGCGGAAAGTAGTATCTTCGAACATGGTGCCAATGTTCGACGACGGTAGTGCGTGTAGCCAGAGACCCGATTCGCACTCACCCCAGCCAGCAGGCGCGCACGCTCTGCAGTAGTACTTGATGTGGCAATAAGTTTTTCCTGAACTTGCCTGCAGAGCGGCTCATCCCACCGTCTCTGGAATGAAGGGTAGTCGGGCGGATTTGAATTCGGGCAAGTGAGTCGCCAGGCCTCCACAGCCTCGGTGAAGCACGGCACATCAAAATCAATCAGTGTAGAAACTAGAATATTCCTGATTAATTTATCAGTGCCGTACACCGAGGATATAAAAGCTGGTAAACTAATACTGGTAATTTTGCGGACGCCGAGGCCTCCCATACGGATGGGAAGGGTTGCTTGCGCCCAGGCTCGGTCGTCCATGGCCACATTTAAAATTAAAGTAAGTGTATGCTTCATAATTTGATCCATTTTGTCTAAAAGTTGGGGGTGCTTCCACAAATGGGAAGCACGAAGGAAATAAATTAATTTTGGCCCGAAACAGCAATAACGAATAAGAGTGATGGCCGAATGCATGTTAATTTGGAGCAATCTTTCCGAAACGTCATTAAAATTTTGAATTTTTTCTTCAACAAAATTTAGAAAAGAATTGTCAAAGATTGGGGACCCAAGAAGACGAAGAGAGCTTTTGTTCATAATTTTGACATCAGGGGCTATTGTGTTGAATTTTGGAAGTGTGAGTAGTCTGTCAGTATTGTCCGATAAAAAAAATCGCATTTGGAAAAGTTCAGATCAAGTCCAATGGAATGGGTTTGATTTTTTTTTAATTGTAGGTCATTTAAGACAATATCTACATCGCCTCCAAGGGTTCCATCATCAAGGTACCATACGTTAAATTTAGAATTTAGCTGTCGAATAATTGGATGAATAGATAAGCTAAAGATCACTGGCCCGAGGGGATCACCTTGTTGACAGCCAACTGCAGATTTCAAAAGGTTGTCCCGATATAGTAATTTAGATGGTTGTCTATAACATTGCCAGAGAAAACTGAAGATTTGAGGTATTTCTTTTTTAGTTTCTGTTTACCGAATTAAATGCATTTTTGATGTCAACCTTCAGGATGACCTCTCCTTTGCCAGAATTTAGATCTAATAGGTCGATAATGCGTGTACGGCAGCCTCACAGCCCCCTTTGGAGCCGTAATCAAGCTGCAGGGGCTGGAATTTTTTCGAAAGAACCTCACCATACAATTTGCAACAAATTTTGGCTGCCATACGACGGTAAGTAGTTAAAGTAGGCAATGGGACGAATGCCGCCATCCCTCTTGCGCAGGGCACATAAATTGGCCCCGTACAAGACGTCGATGACGGCTTCGTTTACCTTGCCGGAGAGCATAAGGTTGACCAGAGCCGTAAGCTCCTTTAAAAGCAACTCACCTGCTTCACCGGCGCCTGAACAGACAAGGTCTTCAAGGTGCTGAGGACTTAGGCCGTCGAGGCCGCCAGCAGAGCCACTCCGGAAGGAGCAAACAGCTGTGATCACCTCTCGGCCTGTAACGGTGAGGGTGTGAATGTGCGGATTAGGGGTTCAGGAAAACAAAGGCCATCCGCTGGGGCAGGGTGTTTGGTCTCCAGAGCTGCGAGAGTATCTGGAGAACATGGTGCCACCACATCGCTACTAAAAGTATCCTGGCTGCTCCGCTTATGTCACCTTCCCCTAACTTAGCTAAATAAATCAAATTCATTTATTTCAGGTAAATATTCAATACAAAAAATAACATAATAATTTTTAAATATGAAATTTATTACTTTCAAATTAATAATAATAAATTTATTGCTTCAAGAATTACAGATATATAACCATTACGTAGAGGTATTACAGAGTAATCTTATAAACAATTGGTGAATTGGTAGGGCTTGCGTAGGTTGGAAAAATCTGTATACAAAACTGATAAACCCTGCCTCTTAAACTAGGGTATCCTGTATCTTAAGAGACAGTGTTCGGCTAAAGATTATTACATTTTAATTTTACAACAAGCAGAGTGTGTATATATATATATATATACCTTTAAGTTTATAGATGCTTACAGGGTAAAACNTAATAAATTTATTGCTTCAAGAATTACAGATATATAACCATTACGTAGAGGTATTACAGAGTAATCTTATAAACAATTGGTGAATTGGTAGGGCTTGCGTAGGTTGGAAAAATCTGTATACAAAACTGATAAACCCTGCCTCTTAAACTAGGGTATCCTGTATCTTAAGAGACAGTGTTCGGCTAAAGATTATTACATTTTAATTTTACAACAAGCAGAGTGTGTCGATCTACCTTTAAGTTTATAGATGCTTACAGGGTAAAACTGGTTTAATGAATTAGTATGTAAAAATAAAAAAAAATAAAAATTGTAGCCATGCAGTAAGCGTTTGTGTGTGTATGTGTGTGTGTATGTGTATGTGTGTGTGAGGGTGTGTGTATGTGTGTGTGTGTGTTTGTTAGTAGTATATTTGGGCGTGTGTATGCGAGTGCGTGTGTTTGTGCATTTAGGTATTTTGGGAGATTTAAGGTGAAATTTATGCGATGAATGTAAGCAAGGATTCTGTTTTTGAATAATCCTGTTGAAGAAGCCAGTTTGTTAATTTCGATTTAAGTTCATTCTTATTAAGGTCTATTATGTTTAGTATTTTATGTTTTTTTTTGTAGATGTATGTACTTAGTATATAATACTGGTGTTTAGCAAAGACTGTTTTGTGTTAATGGGTGTGTTATGCAGAAAATAGCTTTCGTAAGCAAAATAACCTAACCGTACACCTGACTGTACTTCGTAATTTATATTTTAAATAAAATAGTTAAAATACTGTATGTTGTATTTAATATTTCAAATCCACGACTTAAAAATATGTTGAATTTCGTATTTTGAATATATACGAGAAAGTATTTTGTAATTAGTAATTATATTTAAAAAAAATAATAATCCTAAGCATATTTTTTGCCCAGCTCTTACAAGTCAGTATGGTGATGGCTATGGAACTAAATGGATATATTTCCCGGATGGCGATGGAGTGCTTCATTACATAAATCTAACGTTTATGGATGATGATAAACTTATACATCGCAACTCAATGTTTGATGAAATTGAATTTAGATTATATATTGGGTAAGTATCTAGGTATTATTATATATATTCTCTTTTATTATGGTATTTTGTTTTGAGAGCCCACCCGCCGATCATCATGTGGTTCATAAGTATCGTATCAGATTTTTAAAGATGAGAGAGCTAATAGGCGAAAATGGTACCTTAATAATTTCGTCAGTTTGTTAGGTCATTAGACCGGTCTTTAGTGATAACTTTTTCTGCCTTACAGAAACGACACGGAGAGTTATATTTTATTGAACACACGGGGACGACCACTTAGCGACAGACATCAAAAAATTACAAGAGAAATATTATTTAATTCCAATAAGCCATTAAAATTAATAACACATGGATGGCGGTCTTCAGTGGATAAAGAAGGCGTATTAAACATGAAAAATGCTTATTTAGAAGCTCAAAATGTCAATGTTATAACGGTGGACTGGAGCTGCACTGCAAATTCTATCTTGTACTTTTGGGTTGCAAATGAAACTAAAGCAATTGGAGGTCAAGTAGCTACCTTTTTGGATGGTCTGAATCGCTTGTACAACGTGGCTAGTGAACATATTCATCTTATCGGACATAGTCTTGGAGCTCACGTAATGGGTATAGCAGCATCTAAAGCCAATGGATCTGTATACAGAGTCACGGGTAGGTATTTTCTATTCAACGTTCAAGTGTCTACGCACCAATTGATTTCTAAATTTCTACCCATTGACTTAGGTATTTAAATATTGGGCACGTTTTTCTGGCTCCACAATTTGTTTACAGATCTCATAGGCTTTTGCATAAAAAATAACCGCATGCTTGGTTAAACTAATTAGCTGATTCGATTTTACTACCTACAACTTCTATTGTTTTTTTAGGACTCGATCCTGCAAGACCTTTTTTCGAGCTCCCACCTCAAGATACTTTCGCAAAACTGGATTCTTCTGATGCTGAAATTGTTGATGTCATTCACACTTGTGCAGGTCTGTTGGGTTTTGAAGGAGCAATCGGAACAGTCGACTTTTACCCTAATGCAGGGATAGCACCACAGCCTGGATGTGAAGATATTGTCAAGTTCTTTGGTTCGTTTTTCTTTAACATCTTTTAGAGCGCTTATTGACATTGTGATTTACATGTGTGTGAAACATTTGAAATGTTTTTATTTTTATGATTTACAGAAGCGTGCAGCCACGGGCGCTCATTTTACTACTTCACCGAATCAATCAAATACCCCACATCTTTTCCTGCGTATCAGTGCCAATCTTGGTTAGATTTTTTAGAGAATCGATGTAGTCATAACGGGTTTATGGGTGAAGGTGTTAATAGGAACATGTCTGGGAAATTTTATTTAACAACTAACGCAATTGAACCATTTGGTATTGGTTTATATTTGTAAAAGATGCAATCTTGTTGTATATTATGTTCCATGAATTAAATAACTGAAACGGAAATGGAATAAAATAGACTTCACATTTGACAAATAATCAAAATTATTTATTATATTTGTATTCAGTTTGACAGAGTTTCGACTTAGCTCATGTACGGCCGCAAAATGAGTCCCCAAAATGAGCGATCCGAGTACGTATACCCTTCGGCGGTCGGATGTGACGTCACTAACTGTCATTTGCTGGCTTGGCTGACAGTTTTGGTTACAAATTGTCGTAAAGTGGCATTGGCTTGGCGGGGGCTGAACACATGACGTGGCGTTACAATCGGCCATCCTGTAACAATAGCTGCCGCAATGGAACACCCGATTTTTATCAGCTTTCTAAATATATTGATTAAGTCTTTTGTCTCCAGCTGGTCATCAGAGCTGTTGGCACTATCAGATACAGGAGCTATGCTACGATAAGGTAGAGAGAATCTGCTGAAACAAGCCCCGTAAAGTTTTTGTTTGGCATTGCCAACTTCTTTAGTTATTATGTAAAGGCCTGAAAACAAGTCATCTAGCTTCATGTTGACCTTAGCAGCACTACTAGTAGGTGCCTGCCTCTATAAAACCAAGTCTCATTTCTTATAAAAATGACAATTTTTACGACATTTATCAAAGTTTTGTTTCATCTTAGCTTCCATAATCCCCGGCAGCGCGGGGAGTGATTTCAATTAGGCCATTAAACGGCACTTTTTTCGGCAAAAATTAATAAAGTGACTCTACTGTCCATTCGGAAAGGTAGATTCATGGTAGATTCTTATGGAGAAGAACGGACAAGAAACTCCATAGTTACTGTTTTCAAATAATGGTTTTACCATATTTGGTATCTATACAAAAATTAATTTAATATTATGTGAGAACAATGCACCCAGCAGATTGCTACTTATAGGAACAAAGTATTATCAGCAGAGGTAAACTTGTTCATTTTCTAAATAAATGTAGGTACATGGTACTCACATATTTACAAATATTGGAACCATAAATTAAACAGTGTGAGTTAACAGAAAAATAAAATCACAAAAAAGAAAAAGTGTATCTATAAAGTTAATACATAAATCGACCAGTTTGATTTTGTCTCCACCCTTGACCAGTTGAGCAGTACCAGCATGTTTCCAAGCATTCTTATCCTGAATGTAATCTTCTAATTTGTAATACGCTTGTTTACAAAGTGTGCTTTTAACATAAGTTTTAAATTTTCCTTCATTTAGTTCTAATATGTCACAAGGTATTTTGTTGTAACATTTTTTAACACAGTACCTACCTCATGAAAGATGTGTGAACTTTATGTAATCTATAAAATGGTTGTTTAATTTTTTCAAATTTAATCAAATTTGTACATCGTTTTTTAATCCTTTTTTATGGATGGGAAATCATCAAATGACTTCCTCCGCTCTGGGTGGAGTTGAAGGGCGTGTAATAACATGTCTTGCGGGTCGTCTAAGCTCAGCCGCGTATGCTGTTAGAAAGATAAGACAGTTAACAGACGTAGAAACCGCACGTTTGGTATACTTTAGTTACTTTCACAGCATTATGTCATAAGGTATTTTGCTGTGGGGTCGGGCTGCTGACATTGGATCCATATTTATTTTACAAAATAATTTTATTCAAATAAAAACGTCTACAAAAATGTACATTTAGCCAGCAGTAATAATATTTTCCATACAATAATAGTGCCTAAAAATAAACTAAACTAAGATAATTTTATTAAACATGCAATTAACGGTGGTTCGGAATTGCAATGTTAAACAGCGATCCGCCCGATCTAGGTTACTTTAAACCTGTGTTTCAGGCCATCACTTTACGATCCAATTACATTGGGACAATACAATTTAAAGTTAAACTATGAATACATAAATAAAAAATAAATTATCTATTCTAAGCAACTACGAGAAAAAGCTTAATGGTACATTCATAGCTAAAACTAAGCCTATGTAATTATACAAAAGTAGGGGATTAAATATCATCATGCCAATATTTCTAGAAGTTGTTCTGTGTCCATGTAATTGAGTAACATTAAATATTCCGACAACATCTTGCTACATTTTGTAAACCTTACACTATAAAAGTTTAGTACCTTGTTGAGCCTATTATATAGAAAAGGTCCCAAGAATACATAAAAACGATTTGCAAACGCATGTCTAGTTTGAGGCTTTATGCAAACCAAGTCCTTCCTTCTCTTGTCCGAAGGTAGAGGGTCAAAAGGAAGTGCAGTGTGCTGGTGTAGAACTATGTTTAAAATAAACAATCGCCGCACTGTAAGCACATTACATGCTATATAGAGCTCGTGCGTAGGAAATCTAAAAGGGCGAAAGGTAGCAACCTTTAGAATTGCTCTTTGAGCGCGCTCTAGCGGGAGTAAAATTGTTTTTGCTGCACCACCCCAAGAAGTTATGCAATATGTAATAATGGATTGACCCAAAGCTAAATAGACCTGTTTAATTAATTTATAGTCGGCTATGTTCCGTAAATTCTTAAAAACATAATATTAATTTGCGCACTCTTGTACACTGTAATTCGATATGTTTACGGAAATTTAGATTTGAGTCAATGGTTACACCTAGATATTTTAAATGGTCAGCTTTAGCTAAAGTGGGGCAGGAACATACAGTGTCAGCATACGTGCAACAATTACGTGCGTGAATGTTTAGATTAGTAAGCGGTATATTAGTATTTCTCATTGTAAATAAAATGTAATTTGTTTTATCTGCATTTAATCTTAGGAGATTATTACAGAAGTTCCGATACCTTTTATAAGTTACAGAAAGTACTTCGTTATCAGGAGCGAGTCTCAATTTTAGGTGGAGTTTGTCTCTATGCCTAGGTACCTAATACAACGAACGAGACCGGGTGTGATCCAAGGCTTAATACAACTAAACTTTCTAGGCATTGTCTTTGTGAACGTGTTTTTCTTTATTGCAGATTGCAGCGAATTTATGAAATACTTTAAAGAACTATTTGCATCGTCTGAATTATAAACGGGGTCAAAATCAATACCGCGTATATCATTTTCAAGATTTGTCATATTGACTTTAGTGTAGCTACGCATGCAGTTTTTTCTAGGTGAACTTATTTGTAATGTTAATAAAACAGCTTGATGATCGGTAAGCGTAGAATTAGTAACTAATGTTTTGGATGGATTTTTTGATTTTAGAATGATATGGTCTAAGCATGAGCCGCTCTGATGCGTGGAGTGATAGTGAGCTGGTAGAAGTCCATGAAATGCGCAAATATTCAAATAATTATGTACATGGGTATCTGTTTTCCCGGAAGCAATGTTAATGTTAATATCGCCTAAAAGTATTATGTTTTTAAAAGATGTTATGTTTTTTAAGTTTGTGTCGAGTGAGTCTAAAAATCTGTCAATATTTTGAGAAGGAGGCCTATACATAGCCATAACTACCGTGTCGGGAATAATTTTAATTATTAAACAATTACTATCTTGGGATACAGGTTCTTCTTTTACTGTTCTTAAATTATTTTTGATGTAAACTACTAATCCATCGTTTTGGTTTATGTTTCTGTCAGTTCTGTAGGAGTAATAACCGTCAAGAGATGGTAAGTTGACTGTCTGTTTTGACAACCAACATTCTGTTAAGACAATAATATCACAGCTTATGTCAAGATCCTGTAATAACACTTCAAAACCGTTTATGTTTCGATTTATGCTGCGAATATTCTGAGTGAGCAGGGTTAACGTTTTGTCACCAGAAGGAAGAAGGTGTTTACAGTCCTCAACATTACAGACTTTAGACTCCGACACAGAAAAACTATCTAGATCGCAAATTAGCTGATTTGTGACATTCATGACAGTTACAAAAGAAGAGAAAATAAATACAAGCTACCTGTTTATCTGCTAAGTAAATAAAGTGTTAGGTGGCGCTCTTAGGCGCCTTCATAGTCGATTGAGTTGATGTAATTCATTTCTGCATGTTTGCGGGCTGGGCAACCTACATCACCAGTTGGATGGTCACATTTCCTCTTGAAACGTTTGCACGTCGCGCATTGAGGGGGAGACGATTTGCTGCTGCATTCCTTGAAAGAGTGTCCACTCTCTCCACAGTGGTTGCAAGTAGGGCTAGTTTCCCGGCAATACTTGGCTGCGTGTCCAAACTGCTGGCAATTGAAGCACCTGGTCACTATCGTGAAATCTCTCACAGGGCATGATGTCCAATTGATAAAAATTCGGCTTTGGTCAATGACAATTTTTCTAATGCTAGCGGGTAGTTCCAATATGTAGTTACAAGTAGGAAGGTCTTTCTTACCCGATTTATGGCTTAATTTGATGCACTCAAGGAAGGACTCACGAGTTATATTCGGCAACTTGTCTGACAGGTTCTGCTCGTAAATACAGTCAAATACTTCCTGTTCAGTAAGGGCTACAGGGACACCAATGATAGCTACCCTAGGGCGGCGTTTAGAAGGTTCTTCTATTGTAAGGCCCGATGATACCAGTTTTTCCGAATTCTTGAGTTTATCAATATCGCCTTTATTTTCGGTGCTAATCAGAACGCCCCCATTTTTTACTTTTTTCAGGCCACGGACATGAAGCTTAAGTTGTTCCGGGGAGATGATCTTTTGGACAAGTGACTTGGTATCGTCACTTGTTTGGGTCTTATCGTTGGGATAGATGGCGACTGATCTCAAATTTGCAGGACGGACGAAGTTATCGGTACCTTTCTTCACCATGCTAGCATAAGAAGTATTTCCCGATTGATTAAACTTAGTCTCTACGACCTCTCTGAACTGCTNCAAAATCTTGACGACGTCAATAGCTCTATTCATCAGGTCCAAAATTGGTTTACGGCAAACAACTTGGTTTTAAATAAAAAAAAAACTAAATGTATTAGATTTTCTTTACCAAATGTTAAAAGTAGCGAATGTGACATCATATTGAATGGAGAAAAACTGGAGTTCATTAATCAGACGGTTTTCCTAGGTATCACATTGGACGAGAAATTACAATGGGGGCCTCATATAACATCTCTTGCGGGTCGTCTAAGCTCAGCCGCGTATGCTGTTAGAAAGATAAGACAGTTAACAGACGTAGAAACCGCACGTTTGGTCTACTTTAGTTACTTTCACAGCATTATGTCGTACGGTATTTTGCTGTGGGGTCGGGCTGCTGACATTGAATCCATATTTATTTTACAAAAGAGAGCTGTCAGAGCCCTTTATAATCTGCGTCGCCGTGATTCTCTTAGGGAACTTTTTAAAAAGATTAATATTATGACAGTCCCTTTGCTAATTCATTTATGAAAATGTTATGTATGTGCGGAAAAATCGACATCTTTTTAGTAAAATTAGTGATCGACATAATTTTAATACTAGAAATAAAGACAAATTAGATCAAACATTTTTTAGATTAGCTAAAGTCCACACTTCTTTCATGGGGTTTTGTGTTAAATGTTACAACAAAATACCTTCTGAAATATTAGAACTAAATGAAGGAAAATTTAAAACTTATGTTAAAAGTACACTTTGTAAACAAGCATATTACAAATTAAAAGATTAAATTCAGGATAAGAATGCTGGAAACATGCTGGTCCTGCTCCATAGGACAATCAAGTGTTATAAAAAAATAAATTATGCCTATAATTATTTGTTTCATCATTTCTATGAACTTGTATGATCAAAAGTTACGTCGACCAATCACAAGCAAGTAAAATGGTGGGAATAATAAACTAGTCGGCGGGCATTTAAGTGGTATGCCCGCCATGCATCGTGCATTCAACGGCCCCTTAGTTCGGAGCGTGACCGGCTCGATCTGGAAGCGTGACAGACGGGGCGTCAGCATCCTCAGCAGGCGCGCCTTAAAGTCGTCGCCTACGTCGCTGGTCGTCTCTCGCCGGGCCTCCTCCGGGCAACCGGAGGTCTCACCTGGCGGGGACTGACCGCCGTAGGCACGTGAAGATGCGGCACTGTGGGACGGTGCCGCGGCGCTCCTACTGAAACACAAGTTGACAGTTACACTTATAGGCACGCAGCGATGCTAGAGTCGCGCGTGCCACCAGCCGCGCCTATATGGCACCCAAACGCCGTGCCCGTAGTTACGGGCACGAACACCCCGACGCCGCAGGATTAAAGGCTTAGCCTACGCCCGCCTGCCACGCCCCCTTGCGGGGACGTCGCGAACATCTCCAGACGATCGTGCATTCGTGCTATGATATCGGTGCTAGTCACTTACACTGTATCTCTAAATTAAACTGTGTTACTGTACCGCCGCAACTATAGTAATAAAGCTGATCTCCAAAGTTTATAAAGAGTGTTTTATATTCAAATTCCTTAATTCTAAGTATTGAACCAGTACGGTTCACATCTCAGAATTGGGATTAGCAACCTAGTGCCCACAAAAGGATCGGAGATACGCTTAAGTATTTGGCGTACGAGGAAACGTAAGTGTTCTTTGTTTATTTTATTTTAATTGTACTGTCTACCCTCGTTAATCATATTTTTGCAATTTGAAATGCCAAAGTAAAGAAAATAGGCTACAAGTTTATTCTTGTAACGTATTTTTTTCTTTCTTCTCTTTCTTCACGATTACCTGCCTCTCTTTACCAGACTACTAAACGATTCGATAGTCTTATTTTAATGACTTCAGGAACTGAACTGTATTTACCGTAACGGAGCCATTCCGGAGGTTTATATGGTTAGTCATGCATGTTAATCTTGCCAGGGTAATTCCTGGAGATGAACATGTTTGATATTTTGGTTTATAATGTGAAGATCTGAACTGTATTTACCGTAACGGAGAATTCCGGAGGTTTTACATGGTTAGTCATGCATGTTAATCTTGCCAGGGTACTCCCTGGAGATGAACATGTTTGATATTTTGGTTTACAATGTGAAGATCTGAACTGTATTTACCGTAACGGAGAATTCCGGAGGTTTTACATGGTTAGTCATGCATGTTAATCTTGCCAGGGTACTCCCTGGAGATGAACATGTTTGATATTTTGGTTTACAATGTGAAGATCTGAACTGTATTTACCGTAACGGAAACATTCCGGAGGTTTATATGGTTAGTCATGCATGTTAATCTTGCCAGGGTACTCCCTGGAGATGAACATGTTTGATGGTCTATAATAAAGTATGTGCAGGTCAATAAAATCTTGTTCACAAGATTATAGCGCGGTTTATCAACTCAGGTTTTTCCTTTTTTTTCTTTATACATATGTCGAGGCCGCGAGAACATGGATGAACGTAGGTCTAGCTCTCGAAGAGAATGTAATGGACCTAGACGAACCCTTCGCAAGACGCTGACGCCGCCACTAAGATGTCGTGATGCAGCTCGAAGCCGCAGCCGGGGTCGAGGGCACACGCGTTCACCTGGAAAAAATTGTGGCAGCCTAAACCGTCTGTCGCGATCGGAAGGAAGACGATCGCGACTGACGATTAGTCGGTCACCTTCCCGGCCACACTATTCAAGAAAGTCAACTAGTCGTGCTGGGCGCTCCAGGACACGGTCGCGTACTCCAGGGCGGCACGAGACGCGCCGCTCGGAATCCAGGCATTCACCTAGGAGAAAAGCTTCTCGCCTTCGTACACCATCCTGTGAAGAAACATCACATCGTGAGCGTGAGTCAAATAATAATCTCTTTGAGAACTTTATTAACGTGCTTAAGGGTATGAATAATACAAGTGATCGTTTTCGATCAAAAGGTTAAGGATAGAGATAGGCGATCACAAAATAACGTATTCACCGGGAATAAAGTAGGTCACAGTTCCCAGAAATCAACCGGATCCGGCATGGTCTGCTACAATTGTAAAGAAACCGGACACCCATTCTTTCGATGCACGAAACCGAGGATTCAATGCTCTAAATGTAATTTATTGGGACATAAGGACACTGAGTGCCCTGGGACAAAGCAGAGTACCAACGATAAACCAAAAGCAATATTGAAAGTAGAAAACACAGGCGATTCAAGTGCCAAGTATAAAATGCCTATTAAAATAAATGGGTTGTTTTCAGAATGTCTCGTTGATCTGGGAAGCGAGGGTAATTTGGTCCGTCTCAGTGAAGCTCAGCGTTTAGGACTAGACTGGAAGGTAGGAGAAGCCACTTTTAAGAGGAATAGGTAACGTGCCATATAACCCCCTTGGCAAGGCTAACGTCACGATCGAAGTGCAGGGTGTAGTAGAAAATCACGTGGAGATATTGGTAGTAGGTGATCACTTAATAAATTGCCCTGTACTACTAGGCCACACATTCACCGAAAGGCCATCAGTCAAAATAATAAAAACAGAATCGGATGTAATTTTTCAGCGGGTTATTGAGGAGACTCTTTTGATTTGTCCACTTTTATGCATGGAGGAGACGCGCATAGGAAGCGGCGAATTAAAGACGATCCCAGTTAACTCGCGTAATTCTTTCTCGGGAAAAATTTACGTGAATGGAACCGTGCGCAATATTGAAGGTCATGAACATTACTTGTTGCCCGGCGAGTATCAATTAAACCAAGGTGCGGGTAGGATTCTCGTTCAGAATATCAGTGACAACCATCTGGTTATAGAGAAGGGTAGTCTTATAACTAGGAGCCATACTTTAACTAAGAACCTACAAGTTCAAAAATTAGATATTAGTGATCAGTCACACATAGATGAATCACCAATCAGCTGCGGAGAAAATTTAACAAAGGATCAAAAGGAATCATTAGAGGTCTTGTTGGATAAATATAAACATTGTTTTTCCAGTGGTTTAAAAGATCTTGGCTTTACAATGGAAACTGAAATGGTGATTCAACTCGATGACCCCGATCCTGTCGTTTACCGACCATACCGTTTGTCCTTTAACGAACGCCAACTAGTTCAAGATATGATAAAGGAAATGGTAGAAAGCGGCATTATAAGGGAGTCTAATAGTCCGTACGCGAGCCCTATAGTGCTAGTTAACAAAAGTCTGGGGAAAAGAGGTTATGTTTGCTCTAAATAGAAAAACAAAGAAAGAGCACTACCCACTCCCTCGTATCGAGGATCAGTTAGATTTATTATCAGGTAGTTCACTATTTGTTACCCTCGGTTTAGCGTCTGGGTACTATCAAATACCAATAGCTGAAGGTTCTCGAGAGAAGACTGCGTTTGTGACCCCTCAGGGTCAATACGAGTACAACAGGATGCCATTTGGGTTAGTAAACGCAACATCAGTCTTTCAGCGTACGATGAATAAGATCATCCACAATTCACCTGCTTCATCGTTTGCATTGGTTTACCTGGATGACATCCTAATTCCTGCCAAGTCATTCGATGAGGGGATGGTACGTTTGGAGGAGGTGTTGCGGTTACTGGCAAAAAGTGGTCTAACACTCAAAATGAGTAAATGTAATTTCTTTTATGAAAAAATAGACTACCTGGGGTACGAAGTCAGTTCAGAGGGTGTTAGACCAGAGTCGCTCAAAACAAACGCAATATCCAAATTCCCTACGCCAATAAATGTTCACGAAGTTAGGAGGTTTTTGGGCCTTGCTAGCTTCTTCAGGAGGTTTGTCGCGGGATTCGCCTTAATAGCACGTCCTCTGACTAGTATGTTGAAGAAGGACTCTTCTTGGAGTTGGGGTAGTGAAGAACTGAAATCGTTTGAGAATTTAAAACAAATTTTAGCACAAATACCGGTCCTGGGACTTTATGATCCTAGTGCACTAACCCAACTCCACACCGACGCTAGCAAGTACGGGGTAGCCGGCATCTTAATGCAACAGGACAAGTCTGAGGTGTTCAAACCTATTGCTTACTACAGTAGGCAAACCAGTCCGGATGAGCAAAAACTACACTCCTTCGAGTTGGAGACCCTCGCTATTATTGCCTCACTAAATAGGTTCAGGCATTACTTACTTGGTATTAGGTTCGCCATAGTTACAGACTGCAACGCTTTGCGTACCACTTTGAGCAAACGCGACTTAGTCCCACGAATTGCTCGCTGGTGGCTGCAGTTCTTAGAATACGACTGCTCAATAGAATACCGCCCTGGCGACAAAATGGCACACGTAGATGCACTTAGCAGGGGTGCTATAGACGGTATTCCAGACGTTGATCACGTGTTAGATGTACTTTCAGTAGGTACTGAAGATTGGCTTGCAACGGTGCAACAGACTGACGAAGACATCAAAAAGTCTAGCGGTTCAAGCGTGAATGCTCGAACGCCTTTTTTTTATGTTTGGCTTCTCGCATTTCAACCTATAAGGTTGTCGACTGCTTAACCGGGCTTGCCTGTGGTGGCCTTAATATAATATTAAAGCCTCCAGCCAGGGCTTATAAAAAACTTGCAAACTAAGCGACTACACGCTAAGGGCACCCCCTGTGGGGTACGGGCCTCGGCTTAGGGCGTCTCTGGGGAGAGGACAGCTAGGGATGGGCTGGCTCGAACTGGAATGCTCGAACGCCAACAGTGCGGCCGTATTTATAGGGTTCGCCCCTCCCACGTGCACGTGTAAGTTTTTAGTTTAAGTATTGAAAAATTTATTTTAAATTACAATAACAGGAACAGTGAAATGCTGTTTAACGTTAATTTTCCATCGCAATAAACTTTTGTAAATTTACTAATTTTTGGACAGTCAAATTATAAATCTTAATTATTTGATTACTTGTAATGACAAACTATTGTAATTGCGCCGATACGGTCATTCTGACAAGCGGTGCGCGCTCTGCATCAGCCTCATTGATTCTCGTGCGTTGCTTTATATAGAGTTCTCGGAGATTCTCGTAGGGTTTTCGGAGGTTCTCGTAGAGTCCTCGGAGGTTCTCGTAGAGTTCTCGGAGCTTCTCATAGAGTTTTCGGAGGTTCTAGTAGAGTTCTCGGAGATTCTCATAGGGTTCTCGGAGGTTCTCGTAGAGTCTCAAAGGTATGTAATACCTGCAAGAATAGAAAGAACTTCCTCTAGTAGGGTAGTTACATAAACACAACTGTCATGTAAGTCTGAGGATGTCAATGTCAATAAGGTTAGTTGTAGGTTCTCGTAGAGTTCTCGTAGGGTTCTCGGAGATTCTTGTAGGGTTCTCGGAGATTCTCATAGAGTTCTCGGAGATTCTCCTAGAATTCTCGTAGGGTTAATAGTCATAGTCATAGTCATGGTCATAGTCATTTATTCATAAACAAGTTCAAGTTCTCGTAGTCTCGAAGGTATGTTAATGGTTCTCGTCGGGTTATTTGGAATTATTGAATTGAGTTGCTTACCCTTTATACTGATGGATCATCTTCAGTCATGGTTTGGCTATATTTGTAGGTTTTCTTGTGAGTCGATGGAATGGGCTCGGTATGTGCTGCTGCAGGATGTCGGTGAGTAGGTGATGCCTTTTCCGTCGGTACGGTCAACTGATCACCAGGTTGAGGGGCATGGCGCAGCTGTTCATGGCAACCTTGCAGGGTCGTCCTCTGCCGACAACTTTCTTGACCAAATATCTGTCGTTTTTCAGTATTCTATAGGCTTCATATGACTTGCCGAATTTAAGGTCTAGTGAGGTTTGGTTGCGGGGATTGTTCTTAATCAACACGTAGTTCTCCTCTTTGAAAATGATGGATCTTGACCTTACGTAGGTTGAAGCGTCGTCTGTCTTGTTCGCTAAAACGAATATTTTTCTGTTGTACCTGTTGAGTAAGCGCTTCAATATCAATGGTTTCGCTGTCAACATTCACCAGATTGAGAAGCTCAGGAGGTACGCAGTGCTTCCGTTGTGTAATAAGTGTCAATGGAGCAACACCGGTGGCCCGATAAGTTGCACAGTTCATTGACAGTTGAAGTTCCTCATATTCAGTGTGCCACTGCTCTGTTTCGAAGTTTTTGATCATTACCAATGCATTCTTGAGGGTTGCAATAACCCTTTCCACTTGCCCATTCGCTCGGCTGACACCTGGAGCACCGTGGATATATTTTTCGATTTGGTCGCAGTTCATCGTCCTGTTGCTATTCAATTTTGAGCCAGTTCAAGTCTCTTGTCATGAAATTAACTGCAAACTCAGTTGGGTTTCTACTGAAAAAGTCAGCATGTTGAAGACGTTCACCTAGGTATTCCATACATACAATATCGAATACGCAGCCGGCAATGCGTGTAAAACACAATAGCAGGGAAAGGGGAGATGTCCGGGGGCAAGCAGTAACGTGACGATAATATATGTCGGTCGTAGCCATATCGTAGAATCGATAAATTATAATAATTTTATATTTTGTTTGCACCGCACCACACTTGTAATGGCAGCTCAGTCACGGTGGTGACGGAAGTAACTGGTGCTTATGGCACAGGAATCCTCCTAGTTTAAGCCCAGTTGCACAGGTTTTGCATCTTATCACTAACTTATAAAGCTCACCCATTTATTGCCATTTAACTTGCCTAGCCAAGTCATTTGAGAACTTGGACACAGGGAACTTGGGGCACCCCGACACGGATACGTTAGTTTCCTTTAAATCAGAACATCCGCTAGGAATCAATTTACGAATAATTAAAACAGCCGCCAAACTTCACTCGACAAAATACCGCCAAAAACTCTCACAACACAAAGTCTGATTTGTCATCGACAACAAGTGTTGCCATATGTGGAGTGCTCGATTCATTTAGTCCATAGTACACTCGGTAATGTGTAGAATACCTGGGGCGTCGGCAATGTATCGAAATATAATGAATATTATTGTGAAAATATACATTACCCTGGCAATTTATATGTCGTAGCCATATCATAGAATTGGCCATTTTACGATGTGACCGAAAATTTCATGAAATAGCCAGCGAAAACTGACAATATCGTTTAAACGTCAGCGTTTAGCCATATTTCAATCCATGTTTGACCATATCATAAAATACCTAGCCACATCATGAAATGACAACTTCAAACGTAACTTAGGCGACGAAGCGCCGCGCAGCGGTGCTCCTGTTTCTGTCTGCGGAGTATAATGGTGTAATTTTTTATCTCAAGTGTCGACGCACCTGGAAAATATGTGGAATAATTGAAACAGGCGCGATCTCGGTTAAGTGGAGCTAAGAATTTTATAGTGGTATTGACTACCTCACTCAAAACTTGCCGAGAAGGCTGAATCGATGTATTTGTTACCAGATACTCCAATAACCATTAGAATGTGTTACAGTCATTCAAGAACGTAAGACTAGGCAATATGGTCAAAAGACTATAGCCTTCCTTTCGGGTCCAATAAAAAAAATTATAGGTATGTATTCTGTCACTGTGGGCAAGACAATGTCAAATTGTCAACCACTGACACTGACCGACTGACTAGCTGTCTCACACCATACTGGATTAACACTATCTCATTGTTAAAATTGGTGAAAGTTCATCCAATGAAGCCATAACTTTTAATAATTGAATCGAATTTAAAGCCGTCCCTGCACGAATGTAGACATGACCCAGCACATAAGCCATCTATGTTTTGTCTAAGCACTTGTGCAGCATAGTCTTATTGACTGTGTTTTGGTTTGGACTACCAAAGCATATTTTATTTTGTTTATAGCATTCTTTATATAAACGAAAAACGGTGGGAGTACTATCACCTTCCAACTAGGTAGGTAACTACTGTATCTAACTGGTGAGACAGTTTTAACTCTTGCTTTTACACAAATTACTATTTAATTTTATAAAGTACCTAAGCATTTTTTTATAAATAATCATGAATAAGAAGAGAAGTGTTAATTATATAAAACCAGAAGATCCAGAATTTCTCAAAGTGTTAAAAAGGCAAGCTGGTTATGATGATAAAAATCACAAGTTTGATGAACTAATGAATAATGAAGAAGATTTTGCTGATGATGAAGACAGTGAACAACCACAAGTAGTGGTTCTTAAAGAAGGTGACTTAACAGCTGAGGAAGCAGAAACAGAGAGGGACAGATTAGAAAAATTGGAATCTGAAACAAAAGCAGACCTGAGTCAACGAGTTATGTTTAAATCAAGAGAGAAGACCTCAACAGAATCAGCTACATCTAAAAGGAAGAGAGACAATGAATCTAAAACAAAAACCTCAAAAGAAAAGAAGAACCGTCCTATATTGTCGTTTAATGATGAGGATGAAAGTGATGAAACATAAGTTATAGTGATATTATAATAAAAAAAATAATAAGGTCTGGTAGAATAAAAACCCATTAATTTAAAGAACTAATTCATTTTATTTGATGTACCTTTTTGCGGCATGAAAGTTTGTGTCATCAATTTAAAAAAGAATGGGGCGGGCATCTTCTTATTCTCAACAAAAGAGGCATGATATTCTAACTGGCAAAAGTAAAGTTAGATTAAAATTTATTCATTTGCATTAAAGATACTGTAATGGTTGAAATAGGATAATCCCACTACTATTATAAATGTCAAAGTTTATGCCACAACCACACAAAAACAGCTAAAGGGATTTGGATGAAATTTGGCTCACACTACTTTATGTCCACAAGAGCTGTGTTGGTAACCTTGGTTAGGTTACCAATATAGCCCAAAAGATTACCAGAGAGCACATTGCTCACAGAACAGATGGTTGATGGTACCCTAAAGTTCTGGAGAGGTGCGTACCGGAAGACTTAGCGTTGGGAGGCCCACTAGGTGGACTGATGACCTGGTGAGGGTCGTCCGTAGCCGATGGATGCGAGACGCACAGGACCGGTTGTTGTGGTGACACTAGGGGGAGGCCTATATCCGGCAGTAGACATCTTTAGGCTGATATGATGATGACTTTTTATCCCTATAAATGACATGTCTTAGCGCAGGCTGAAAAGGAAGTGGAAATTCAGGGCCGCTGCTGGCTGAGCAGTAAAGATTCACACCTACTAGAAAACCAGAAACATGTAAATTATTTTTGGGGCTGGAATGAAGTTTGAAAAAAGTATGTGGTTAGGACCCTTAGTAGCCTAGTTAAAATGTCAGAAAGAATGGTAAACAAAACAAAGAAATGGTGTGGTTGGGTGATACCTGCTGGTTCATCTAAAAGTATTTGAATTTTCACATTAATAATACTAGTAGGATTACACATTTTTAATTTCTCTCTGGAGCCAATTATAAAGGTCACACAGGGAAAGATGCAGCCAGAAGGTAATTCATTACATATTATAAACAAATTTTCATGTCCCTATCTGTATTATCTTTCAGTATATGTCTTCTTTACAAGTTTTGCCTTCAGATAAAGCAACATTAACATTATTTTCCAGATTTTTTTTCTCTCTCCAGTTTTCATTATCTTGTATCATCACAGCTTTGTCTCTTCTTTATTTTTGTTCTTGAGCCATTAGATATTATCACAGGTTCATTTTTAAAGAAAACCTGTGAGGCTTCATTGTCATTTTCATACTCTAGTAATTTATGAAGTAAAAATCTTCTTTCATCTTTTACAATTAATATACTTTCCTGAACTTTTGCCACTTCATCACACAATGCAGCATTCTCCTAAAATTAATTTATAGTTATTAATTTACATGTATTTGGATGCAAAAAACACAGTTGAATGTTACGTTGAAAATGCTGGTCACTCAATAGATTTTAGATATAATAAAAAAAAACAAAATACGCTTATAGTTTAAAAACATAAATGTGAAAGAAGTAAACCAATTAAGAAAACTTGCCAAACCAGCCACAATAGCAGAGTAAATGTGTGATGTCCTACTATCCTCAGATACAAATGGAATAAATATTTGCTTGAGATTTGTACTGTATTTCAACATTAAGTATATAATTTGATTAGTTACTTACTAATATTAGACTTTTTATTCGCATTTTCATGTACTTGCATTTTTTTCGGTATCGTTTATTCTGCTTATCATTTTGCATGATATTCATTATTGGTCTACGTGAAAATAGTAGAACAGTGAAAAGTGATAATCCCTTTTATTTATTATAATAAATTTATGTAGGTTTTCTTTTGCAATAATTTCCATCCAAGATGCAGAAAGAAAGAAGCCCTAAAATCACAATGTCTGTTCTATAACATCAACTTGACGGTTGAGTTGATCATTATAGTACTCTGTGGAGTTGATACTGGCAGCCACAGAATACTAATACCTTTGCTGACAGCAGACACATTTTTTCTTAAATTTAATGACCTAGCTACCGAGGCCTTCATGTTATTCTTCATTTTTAGTTTTGCATTAGACTAGAAATGTAACATTCTTACGGATCTCATTTTTTTAAGGATTTTTATTTTCGCAGCAAATATATAGAGTCATCACAGAGTCACACATAGAGTTACCATAATGAAATAAACTCGCTAAAGCTTTAATTTCAAGGCTGATTGAGAAAATTTTACAGTTTCGGGTAGCTTGATGTGCTGGCGTCTGAATATAACAATACTTTCATGGTAAACTAGATTTTAAGTAGTCGCAAAAAAGTAGTCTATAAGCGTCTTCAGGGCCTTATCCATCTCTGAGTCTAACCAACATTCATTCAGGTTCAGCGATTTAGGCGTGAAAGCGTAACGAAAAAAACAAACTCACGGTCGCATTTATAATGTTAGAGTTAGAATTTGTAACTAAGTCATTACATCTTTTATGTTGAAATTATACCTCTAAATTCCATTTAGTTTATTAGGAACGAGCGACTCCATGTCGATCTCAAGATCCAGACAGTGAAGCAGTTCATGAAACATTGGGTCTATCCCAACGTTTCATCGAAACTGTATCAAAACACCGAAATCCCCTTATCGCATCGGCTACCCGATACGTTCCATCTCAGATAAGTAGGATTCGCCGACGGCGGCATATCCTTTTTTTTTTTTTTTTGATTTCGGGAGGAAATCCGGAGGGGTCTATCAGACTCTTACTGACTAAAACCACCCCGGTGTTCCATCTTCCACCTACGCCGGGGATCGCGGGAACGTATGCGACTTCCGCAATCCCCGGCTGGTGCCGGCCCGCCACTGCGGGCCACCTCGCGTCGGCGAGGGGAGTGAGGTGTTTGACTCCCCTCGCTACGTCAAAGAGGGGCGCACGGGAACACCACGCGCCGCCACCTCGGGTCCGGATGAGTGGGGGGCGACGGACATCCCCAAGTCCGCCACCCCTGGACCCAGTTAGGGGGGCCGGAAGAGGGCAGCGTATGCCCTCCTCCGACGCCCGATGCGCCTGCTGCGGGCAGGGAGAGCGGTTGTGATCTCCCTCTCCCTTTCCGCAGCCTCCTTCTGCGCGATAACTGTCTCGCAGAAGGAGACCACCGCGTCCCAGGACTCCTCACCGCCGACCATAGCATGGACTACGGCCGGCAGCGAGAGGTCACCGCCTACAACAGAGATGAGGGCACGGCGCGGCTCCTCCCAAGCTGCACACTCTGCAAGCGTATGCCGTGCCGTGTCCTCCCGACAGTCGACGCAGTGGTGGCATCGAGCGTCCGGCTCCCTGCCTATGCGACACAAGAACCTCCCGAAGCAGCCATGCCCCGAGAGGACCTGCGTCGCACGAAACGACAGGGAGCCGTGCCTTCTCCCGAGCCAGAGGTCGAGCACTGGCCGGATGGCCTCGATGGTGATGAGGCCGGCGGTAGGGCTCGAAAGCCTGTCCCGCCATTCCGCCACCAGGACCTCGCGCAGCTGCGACCGACGCAGCTCCAAGTGTTGCTGCGTCAGTCTTTCGCCGCGCGCCCGCGCGCCCTCGCGCCACCTATGCAGTGACGCGAGCACTTTCGCCTCCAGGTCCCACGGCGGAGATCCGGCCAGTGCGCAAGCCGCCTCGTAGGAGATCGTGCGATATCCCCTGATGACTCTGACGGCCATCACCCTCTGCGGCCTCCGCAGAACAGTGATGGTGCTGGCCGTCAGGTCAGCCGCCCAGATCGGGGCCCCATAAAGGGCCATCGATCGCACGATCCCCACGTACAACCGCCTACAGGCGGTGCTCGGGTCCCCCAGATTGGGAAGCAGCGTTGACAGCGCCCCCGCCGCGCCCAACAACTTGGGCGCCAGCCGCCGGAAGTGGGGGCCGAAATCCCACCGGCTGTCGAGCACCAATCCCAGGTACTTCATGGTGGACTCGACAGCGATACGGGCCCCCCCGACCACAATGTGCGATCCCGGCGGCGGCGCTCGCCGGGGGCCATGAAAAACAATGGCCTCCGACTTGTTGAGGGCCACCTCCAGGCCGAGGCGCCGTATGCGGCTCACCACCTGTGAGACCGCAGCCGTCGCCAGCAACGCTGCCTCCCTGTGCGAGCTCCCCCGGGCAGTGACCAGTGTGTCGTCAGCGTAACACACCAGGTTCACTCCCGGCCGACGGCGGCATACCCTCGTCGAACCCGACGACGCCATCACCCAGATACAAAAAAGCTGTAGGGAAACTAGCACGCTTCGTAAATACAAAAACAGACCGCGTTCCGTTTTCCGGTCTCGCCGCCGAGCCCGTCGCGACGTCCCGGTAAAAACCCTCCCCGACCTTTGATTACCGAGCCAGCCCGCGTCGCTGAGCCAGTAGTTTTAAATTCCCCTAATAATAATGCTATGACCCAGCCTGTCCCTTGCTGTCCTCCCGAAATGACGCCGCTAAGCCGAGGTCCGTATCCCACAGGGGATGCCCTAGCGAGCGGTCATTTAGTTTAATTTAGCTTAGTTTGTAAGCCATGGCTGGGGGCCTTAAATTCATTTGAGGCCACCACAGTATAGTCCGGTTAAGCAGTAACCAACCTTAGTGTGCTGAACTGCGAGTGGTCATCGTCCAATAAAAAACAAGCTTCTCAAACTTGTAATCAATATCAAAGTCGTGGTCTTGCTGAACGAGCGCGCGAAAGCAATCATCGTTGATTTCTCGGTAAATACAAATGTTTCAGTTCAGATTTTTTTACGAAATGAATCACATGTAAGGGTACTAATTATTTGTATATTTAGAATACCTGTAGCATGCCCCCTTTTTCGGCGCTCATGGTGGTCCTTCTGAACGGAGCGTGACCACCGCCATACCACCTTCACGGCCTAGGTCACGACTTCGGACATAGCGGGGCGCGGCGCGGCTAGCGGTGCGGCGTCGGTAAGCGGTGCGTTTTGCACGCCACGTACCCTAGTAGCGGTTAGTTGCAGCGGCCGCGGTGGACGTATTTAGGTAGTCAAAACGTGCTTATAATCATGGCGTTATCAAAATTATCCCTTCTATGTTTAGAAAGCAGTACATTTTTAAAACAAGATATTCTTAATATGAGAGGAGTGCACGATCATATTCCTGAAAACATTGTTTAATTTCTTCCCACAACCTTTTTATAATGTTTTATATTTATGTCGGGGATGTTTTGACATCCATATAGGCGGTCGATTTAAAATTTCGGTGATAAATGCCTCGGTATCCATTACCGCCACAAAATCGTCTATTTTTTTTTTGTTTTTAGCTTCGCCGCTGAGTCCGTCACTCCTACACCGCTGTCCGCGCCGCTCCGTTTCGTGGCGTCGCACTCATTCACTTGTACATTTGTTCCTGCCGCTCCCCGCGCGCCGCTGTAACAATTCGCTCGGATAAAAACGCGCGCGTTTTCGCTATGAGCGGCGTAAGCCCTGGCTGGAAGCTTTAATATTATATTAAGGCCACCACAGGCAAGCCCGGTTAAGCAGTCGACAACCTTATAGGTTGAACTGCGAGACGCCACTCACAAAAAAAAGGTATGAGCGGCGTCTCGTGACGTGCCTCAAACATTTTTATACTTTTGATCTTACCGCTCGCCGCCCCGCGCTTAGCTGACGCTCACAGCGGCAAGGTCGTGAACGGGCCGTCAAAGTAGATTTTCTCGAAAACTACTAAAGTAGGTAGGTACCAATTCTATTGTTCGAGTACTAATTAGTACCAATTGAGTATGTACTAATTATTTACCAAATATGGAAGCGATTGGCTTTGGTGGTCTTGCGGTAGTCACGGACATAAATGAAACTCATCCATTTTACTCATAGGTAAGTATTTATTTTATTCAAACATGGGAATTGCGTTAAAATCGATTTGATCGACATTGTCATAATTATATTTACAGTAACGTTTAACAATGTACCTATTTGCAGCAAACAAAGTACCGTCATGTATGTATATATCGCAGCCAAATAGCTTAATCAGCCGTTTAATAATTTAATTGGTTGCCTAGCCTTGTCATTTTTGACTGGCTTGTTGGTCGAGTGGTTAGTGAACCTGACTGCTAAACCGGAGGTCTTGGGTTCGATTCCCACCCAGGAGAAATCTTTGTGTGATGAGCATGATCATTTGTTCTGTGTCTGGGTGTAATTTGTCTATAATATGTATGTATTTAGAAATATATAAGTATGTTTATCAGTTGTCTGGTTGCCATAGCACAGGCTCTGCCTAGTTTGGGATCGGATGACCGTGTGTGAGTTGTCCCAA
>NDFZ01004709.1:22035-38523 GCA_002192655.3 Mamestra configurata | reverse complement strand
TCGAGTGGTTAGTGACCCTGACTGCTAAACCGGAGGTCGTGGGTTCGATTCCCACCCAGGACAAATCTTTGTGTGATGAGCATGATCATTTGTTCTGTGTCTGGGTGTAATTTGTCTATAATATGTATGTATTTAGAAATATATAAGTATGTTTATCAGTTGTCTGGTTGCCATAGCACAGGCTCTGCCTAGTTTGGGATCGGATGACCGTGTGTGAGTAGTCCCAAGATATTATTATTATTTAACTGCGCCGATTTTTCAGCGACTTAAGTGACATCTGTGGTTCAATATCCTTTTGACTTGCCAATGTCACTTATGTCGCTGATTAAACGGCGCAATTCAATGACAAGGCTAGGTTTTTAATGAAATGGCTGATTTTGCTAGTTGTCTGCGATTAATATAATTAAAGTCTGAGATAGGTACTAAAGCTAATCTCAGTTTTCACTGCCAACTAAATGAACGCCTGAAGATTATTGCACTGTTGGGTTTTCAGGATTATAAACATCCAACAATGTGCTTTTATAGAAGCATAATTATTTGTATTCTCTAACTTGCCAGTTTGCGGGTTCAAATTATGTCAAAAAAAAAAGTGAGTTGTACACTCATATGCAAACTATTTATTTTACACTTAGCAAATATATCTTGGCTTGTATTTAAGCGCTTTACCCGCGTCTTATGGCAATCAAAAGGGATCTTTCTATTAAATTTTGATTTTTATAAAAAAATATATCGATATCAGAAATATCAATTGACGTAAGGGACATTTTGGCATTTTGCGTAAATGAACCTTACGTTAATTATCGTAGGCGCAATTTGGCATTTTGGGTAAGTGTCCCTTACGTCAATTGAAATTTCTGGTATCGATACTTATCAGTTAGCGGTAGGTAGGTCATCTGGCACAAATTAGGAGGACCCATGGATCGCGGGGCCCTGGGCACGTGCCCAGAGTGCCCAGTGGAAAAGAGGGTCCTGCCCGCGTGGATTTCATATTTTAGCCTAAAACAGGTCCTCCTACCAGAATGTATTTTAAATATAATCACATATCTAGGCCGAGATTACTGCCCGTTTTCACTAACACTACGATTCCGGAAGAATCAGTTAACGTAAGGGAAATTTACCAAAAATACTAAAATATCCCTTACGCTAATTGATACTTCAAACATCGAGTATGTGACATCTAAATGTAAAGCTCACTGCTGGATTTTTAACGGTCGGTTAACGCCCGACATTTAAAAATATAACACACACAATTATTTTACACTTTGCGAACATAATGAGTGAACTACGTTTTCATGGTTTTGAAATGAGAATGAAGATGTGTAGGTACCTAAATAAATGGTCGCCCTTACAGAATAGTAGTCGGTAAGTTCCAGGTAATAATGTTTCAGTGATGAGGAAATTAAAAATGCGCTGCAAAATTGCTCGACCTATCTATTCTATGTATACCTGTATGAATAATAAATGCAGTTGAATAGTCTGTTTGTAATGACAAAATAACAGCCCTTTACTAAATGCATATGAATGTTTACACGGTATTTACTTATAATAAAAAAATGTTTGTCCATGTGTCTTGTTTGTTTCGGCTAATCTTCGAAACGGCTGGACCGATTTAGTTTTTTTTTGGTAAGAATCACAATTTCACGCAAATAAATTAACACTCATAAAATTGTGAACAAAGTTCGATTCAATGGTCATGTTTACTGGCAAGAGTTTGAATTTTCACGGACAGCAGCCGCTATTCTATCATAATGTGAGTAAGTACAGACATATGGATTAATTTCTGTAATATATGCAATGAGTTTCACAGGTGGTAGGTATTTACCACATGGCTGTTGATACGTTAAATGCAAAATGTTACTAATTATAATATCTATGAAACATCACTTAGGTAATTATAATTATTATGACACTGTACATACAAAAGAGAAATATTGGTTATTATTTGCGCAGAATAAACATTTTGTAATCGAAAGCTACAGTCATAGTAAAAATAAGTTCGTCATCTTAGGTTCAGTTTTTGTTTGCTCCATTCACAATAGACTGCCTTATCGACTCAGTGCTGCCAATTAAACAAAACAGCTACGATTTAGGTATATCATAAATTGGCCAGTCTATTCAAATACCTTAGTTTGATGTCAACTAGACATTGTCACATTGGTGAAAGGTTTATTTTTTAATCATAATAATCGAAAATTTTTGAAGTGATAACTTCTTATGGGAGGGTAAACCGCTTCGTAACGTAACGCATTACGGCGCCAGTCTGTCTGGCTTCCCTTTCTCTAACGCATACGGCAGCGGTAGGCAGGCTCTTCCTCTCTCACTCAAACCCACAGCGCTAGTCGTATTTCAGACAGACGCTTCCCATATTAGTTCAACTTATATTAGTTAAGTACCACTTCTGTCGGGCGTTCCGAGACGCACACGTTTTTTTTTATTTGTGTAACATAGGTAGTGAATACAATTCTTAAATTAAAGTTCATAGGTCGCTATGTTATGCCAAGAAGCGTACAAATATGATTGCATGCGAATGAACCATGCGAGAGGTAAACACAAACTATTTGTTAAGTATGTCAAAATTAATTGAATGTTGATAATTAATAAAAACAAAAATTATAAATGTCACAACATGGAGTAATTTCTCCAGTCAATGCATAAATAATCATAATGATTTTTACCTTCATGATTTTGTTTAATTTTTCGCTTTTGTTTGTAAATAGAGAATGTTTTCCATGGATTAGTCCGTTTACTGCCGTAGTCCCATGCCCCATGGACTTCATTATGGAAATATGTAATTTGAAAACTGACAAAGGTATAAACGACTCGACTGTATCTTTGTGTTGAATAGGGGAAGATACCTACGACAAACACAACTATTATAGTAAAGAGGTAAAGTTGTATGTTTGTAAACGTAAAAAAATATTAAGCTAGGTCAAAACATCGAAACCATCTAACTAACTTTATAAGTCTTCAAATTTTCAAATACAACTTTGTTACAACCACAATTCTCCATCTTTTTATAAGTTTTTTTTTACTTCATGTCGCTACTGATCTATTTAGGTCGAAGGACGATGTACTACTTCTGTGAAGTGACCTTTAAAGCAATTGGTTTTGTTGTATATTCCCCTATCCAACAGTACCTACTTAATTTTATTGTTCGATGTTATATGTATACAACACGTAACAGAATAAACGCAATACTTGAGTGGGGTCATTGTCTTCATCATTATGAACAACTTTTAATATGGAACCAACACTGAAATCGCGAAAAAAAAAATGACTTTCCCCATACATTTATGTGCGCATAACTCGACAAAATTTACTGCACAGCCGATTTTTTTTCGCGATTTCGAATTTGGTCCCATGGTAAAAGTTGTTAATAATGATGACCCTTTTCAGGTATTGGGTTTATTCTATTTCACGTGGTATAGAAGGTAGAAGTGTTTAACATTCTGCTGTTGTGAAATGATAGTTTAATATTGACAAAAAATCTTCTAAGATTTTTAAAGGTAGGTACTACTTAAGTACATTATACACAGACACTTAATGTTCATGTTGTTTAAACTATTAATATCTCTAACATCGTATTCAGACCTTACATAATATTATAATTTTAACGTTAATTTAAAGGCATTCTACTTTTTTTTAAAGATGTAAGTATCAAATAATTGTAGTAAAATAATTAAATAATGCAAGAAATTTTTTTTAGAAACAGCCTCGAAAAAACCCAGTAGGCCGCGCGTTAGTGGTAAGAAAATCAGTATAAGCTGGCCTTTTATTCTATAAAACTCCCTTGGGACTACGAAAGGCCAGCTAAACTTAAGTGCTAATACTATTGACATGCAGTGGACTGTACCTAACCTCGACGTTCTAGGTTTATAATGTTTGTTCTAATAATCGCGGTATTTTTATAAATTTTTTTTTTTAAATATATTCTTGACTATTAATGCATGTTCAATTGATCATACTTACAATAATAACAACAAAATAATAATATTAATCTCAACTATTCTGACGTAACCCAGTGACGATCGTTTTTCTGCTAATACGATGAATACTTTTAATAGGTTCTCAGATTAATATAAATAAATATATATATTTTGAAGATGCTCGGTAACACACTTAGGCTCGGCTCAAACAGGCCACCGACCGGTCACCAGAGGCCAGCGACTATAATTGAAGTGAATGAGATTATGGTCGACACCAGCTAAACATGCAATAACAGTAATTGTCATCCATTTATTGACATAGTTAATTCCGAAAACAGAAATAATGACAAAGTTGCCCTGAATCGATATCTATCGTGATCCTTTACTTTTTCTAGTATAGAAAAACGATTCATAATTACTGTCCGGGTACCTACGCAGAGAAATTAAGGAAAGGGCAATGAACTTTATTGCAAATTTTTCTGGCGCCCACTATAGTTGCTAAAATGCGATGCATATTGATGTAAGCCACAAAATCACTGGTCGCCGTGTAGGTATTGCTAAGAGTGCTCTTTTAATTTGGGTATATCTATTTTAATATGTTTCCTATTTTAATAACTAGATACGTACTGGGTAATTTTTTATTTATTGATAATCTTTCAGGGATAAAATTACTCATGAATATGAAAACCCTTTAATTAAAAAAATAATAATAAATATAGCTTTTTATTGTGTTTCATGTGTATGAAACAGCATAACTATTGCATCAACTCTGAAAAAAAAATACAGCTTTCAGTACTTTTTAGGGTTCCGTAGTCAACAAGGAAATCTTGTAGTTTCGCCATGTCCGTCTGTCTTTCCGCGGTTTAGCTCAAAGCTGCTTAGCACTAGAATTGGAATTCGGTATGGGTATACATATTAATCACGCCGACAAAGTGGTAAAATAAAATCTTGAAAGAAACATAATTATATATAAGTATACTTAACGAATTTAAAAAGAAAACTATCACAGCTAACAAGGCTTTACAAAATAACGAGTAATAGTCGCCTAACCTATAAAATATACTTGGAGAAGAAAAATTTCGTACAAATTCGTCTTCAGTTACCATCGTCCTATGTGGGCTATGTGGTTTAGATTTTTTTAACCGTTAAACCGTGAACTCAATTAATATATTCTGTCGCAGCCAATTAGCTTAATCAGCTGTTTCATTAAAAGCCTAGCCTTTTCATTGACCTGCGCCGTTTAATAGGCGACATTAGTGACATGGGCAAGTCATTAAACGATATTGGGCAAAATATGTCACTTAGCTCGCTGAAAAATTGGCGCATTTAAATGAAGAGGCTAGGCCACCAATACGGCTGATTAAGCTAGTTGGCTACGATATATATGTCACCGGAAAATAGCAAACTCCGTAAGATTATAAAATAACTTGAGATATTGTAAACTCTCGATAAATTGTCAACTGAACATTTGGAATACTTTTTTACGCATCAAAATTTGATAGTCTATAATCTCGCAAAGTCATTCCGAGAAATTGTGGACTGACATAAAATGGCGACCAATCAGCTGGCTGGTCTACAATTTATCTGTTTTGATCAACTGAAAATTTGGAATACTATTGTAAAATAGTATTTCAAAATGTTCAGTTAACAATATATCGAGAGTTTACAATCTCTCAAGTTATTTTATAACCTTACGGAGTTTGCTATTTTCCGGTGACATAAATACATAGAATCAAACAAAAATCACCATTCTAAGTCGGCACCCACCATTGCGACGTGCAACTACAGAACCCTACACTGCGCGTGGCTCGACACGCACTTGGCCAGTTTTTGATTAGAGTAACTCTAGGTACAAAATGTAGAAAACATTTTTTTTGTGAATCTAGGGTTGGGCCTATATTAAAGATTCATATTATGAGTAACTTCATCCACTAAATTATTACAAATTTATTAAAAATCACTGTATAAAACAAGTGACTTGTTTTTTTCTTAAAACGATTACAATAAGTACACGCTACAATATTGTTGTGTATTTACGGGTGGGGCGTTTATTAAATGCAATTATGGGTGTTCCTAGAGTCGCATAGGTATTAAATTATTTTATTATACCAATGTATCACCGTCAGGGTCGTCTGCTACAGTCGCCGCGCATGTGGCAGCCACCAGATGCGCGATGAAGTTCAATCTCAGAATACCAGATTCTCAAAATATCAGATTTAGAACAGTCGAAAACAAAATATTTATAAACCAGTTTTAAAAGATACTTCGCTACGTACTTTTCTGAAAAATGGTTTTTTTTTTTACCGATCCAGTATAATTTAAATTTTAAATGACAATATTCTGATGCATTAGGAGGTAAAGTATATTTAAACTATATACATTAAAAAACAAATACCCTTAGGCGTCAAAGGAGCGTAGTGTTCACTGAGCAGCGCCTCGACATTCAATTTTTCCCCCAACTACTCATAACTAACATGACCAAAGCGAAGAAGAATAAGGTTAAACAACGGCTGCACTTCCTCCACTAGTGTACGTCTGTGTACCTCACTAACATCAGGGGGTTGCACTCCAATCTCGATCCGGTCCATTATCACCTTGAGGCCGAGAAACCGCACCTGTTTTTACGACGGAGACGTATATAGCAACCCCGTTGGACGTAGCGTACCTCAACTACCCGGGTTACCTACTCTCTTGAACACAAGTTCAAGAAGCAGGCTTACCACCAATGCCGAAACCTGATGGGTCGCTGGCTCACTCTGCAAGTGAGAAAGCAAATTTATTCGCATCTCTCTTTGCTAGCAATTCACGTCTGGACGCTGGCTCCAAGCAACCACCAACTGTACCTAGTTGTGACTCTTCGATGCCGGAGATCACAGTTCACATTAAAGAGGTCCGAAGACTATTGTGCAGTCTAGACGTGAACAAGGCCAGCGGGCCTGATGGCATTCCAGCGAGAGTGTTGAGGCAGTGTGTGCCTGAACTGTCACCTGTGTTGACACGCTTGTTCCACCACTTTCTTAAAGAAAGAGTAGTGCCCAAATCCTGGAAGCTTGCGAAAGTACAATCTGTGCCGACGACGAAAAGGGCGACCGTGCAGACCCTGCTCATTACCGACCGATCGCCTTTACTCCATTCTGTGCAAGGTTGTGGAAAGGGTAACGAACAGTAAGTTGCTGACCTACCTTGAAGACAATGATCTCCTCAGTGACCGTCAATATGGCTTTAGCCGGGGACGGTCAACTGGCGATCTTCTTGTGTATGTCACGCACTGCTGGAGTGTAACTCGCACGCAAGTCTACTCAGCAAGCTTCCTGCTTATGACATCCCAGCTGATTTTTGTAGCTGGATATCAAACTTCCTTAGTAAACGGTCGATCTGAGTAGTCGTTGACGGCTGCTCCTCTAACCTCATGGCTATTGATGCAGAGTTCCTCAGGGCTGTTCTCTGTGCAACTTTTTTACTGCTGCACATCAATGACCTGCTTCAGCCTGGTATTGTTGGGTAGGCAGATGACAGATCGGATTCAGAGCGATACTTGTCCAGTGCATAAATTAAGCGGGTAAAGAAGTTCGTTCCTTGAGAGAGGCCATGGTAGAGCGGACAAATTTGACCTTAAGTCTTGTCTCCCAGTAGGGTGATGACAATCTAGTCTTTTTTAATGACACCAAATCACAAACGTGTCTTTTTACCGCAAAAAGGAGTCGTTTCGACCTAACTCCTACTTTTCGGGGTACATCTGTCCCTGTAACCGATCGAAACTTCATGCCTACGAAGGCATGAAGTTGACACCCAATCTCAACTTCGGCGCCACCATTGAGGACAAAGCCCAAACTGCGGCCAAAAAGCTGGGCATCCTAAACAGAGTGAAGCGATACTTCACGCCTGGACAGCTTTTAACCCTTTACAAAGCACACGTGCTGCTGAGCGCCTCGGTCTGTGGTCTCAGAAGGCTGGTGAATATTTGTGAGAGCTATGCAGCTGACCATGGGCTGGTCTATAATGTGAAAAAGAGTCAGTGTATGGTTTTTCAGGGTGGGCATAGAAAAGTAACAGCAATGCCTTCCATACAACTAAATGGGGTTATTTTGGAAAGAGTGGGAACATTTAAATACTTAGGCCATTTGGTGACGTCTACCCTGAACGACGAGGCTGATATCGAACGGGAGCGGAGGGCGCTGTCGGTCAGAGCGAACATGGTTATCCGCAGGTTTGCGCGATGTTCAGCTGAGGTGAAAGCAACTCTTTTTAGAGCCTATTGCACCTCGTTGTACACGTGCAGCCTGTGGACTGACTACACGCAGAAATCGTACAGCGCCCTTCGTGTCCAGTTCAATAACGCGTTCAGGATGATGTTGGGGCTCCCCCGCTATTGCAGCGCGTCAGCAATGTTTGCGGAGGCGCGCGTGGATTGTTTCCACACAACGATGCGTAAGAGATGCGCGTCGCTGGTGCGGCGGGTGCGGGGGAGTGCGAACAGCATGCTGGCCACGCTCGCGGACCGTTTGGATTGCTCCATCATTGCGCACTGTTGTGGGCGACACATATGACTTGTATTAATATAATAATTGTAATTTTGTAATATTATGTAATTTATAATGATGACCTAATAATGCTGCTGACATTTTAATTGTGACTAATGTGTATATTATTTTTCTGTAATTGAGTCTTGATACTTGAAATAAATTGATTATTATTATAACAGCCACCTTTGGGATGGCTCAGCTAAAGACCAACTTGCTGCGCTTGCCTCGGTGGAACGCAGAGCTAAGAGGCTCATTGGCCACTGGTGGATGCATCGCCGCAAGGTTGCCTGCTTGCGGTCTTCTACATATTGTACTTCGTGGAATGCCCAGGAACTCCACGACCTCATCCCACCGGCCCCTTTCTACCATCGGACATCTAGACGCACTGCATGTTACCATCCCTACCTTGTGGCTATTCCACCAATTCGCACTAAACGTTTCCAACCGTCTTTTATAATGCGCACAGCAACGGAGTGGAACTCTCTGCCTGCGTCTGTTTCCGAACGCATACAACCCTAATCTCTTCAAAATTAGAGTGAACAGGCTTCTTTTGGGTAAGCTCGCTCCATCGTCGACTTTGACTCTCATTTATGACCTAGATTAGAGTCAGGAGCAAACCCATCTCAAAAACAAACTTAAAAAAAATATAAAGTACTCCTCCACAACGCAGTTATCCGAAAAGCTGCCCACAAGACTGGTGATTTGGTGAATTTTTGACGAGCTAGCCCTCTAGTCACGCAGGGTGCGATCAGTCGGCGAAAAATATCCTTGAAAAGGAGACGCACATCCGGACCCAATGAACCAAGCGTTTCGATCCCAAACGACACAAAACTGTAATTCATTACCAATAAGGACAAGTATTTGCGTATCTGGTATTATGAGATTGAGCCCGCGATGACTGTAGTGAAATGAATTCTTGCCGTCTGTCCATGAGGGTGATAAAAAGCTCATAACTCCAAAAACACGGTTATCTGTACAGGTCGACCGTACTAATGACGAAAAGCATGTCAAATTGCTGCCAATGCGGTGCAGTTGATTGGACTGTACAAGTAACGTTAATATGTGGAATCGCCAAGTAGGCTCATGTAGTTGGCATTCAAGGTTTTCATCTAGTCTGAATAGTAATTTACTATTAATTTACAACATGCCTAGTGTCTATCGAATGCTAATTATTTTGAAAATATAGTAAATTGAAAATGGATTTCAATACAATGCATTGCTAGGCATAACACTGCAGCAGACAATTTTTTTAATTAAAATAGAATTGTGGCGCTGCTCCATTAGTACAACAAGACTGATCCAGTTTAATTATTTCTTACTACATGACAAAAATGTTTTTCTTTTTTGGGTGTTTTATTCAGTTTTAAACTCGACTCTAAAAATACATGATATCACCCAGAATAAATAATGTACTACCAACTTTAACAATCTAATAGAAACTCATAAACTACATAAAATACTTTGTATACATCTATACATCACTCATTTAGGTACATCGGTACCAGTCTAACAGAGAAGCGTATTCAGTTTCAATTCACAAACGTTACCAATTCCTTCAACGTTCGCGGCGAGCTCGTTTGGCACGCGCAGTGGGAAGAGAAGAGTTGGCGTCATCGACGTCTCTCTTCTTCGTGGGCGCCTGCGGTCGCTGTAACTGGCTCTGCGCTGTTAACTGCAGCTGTAGCGCGTGAGTGTTCAATCGCTCAGCTAGAAGTAAAGGCCTCAGTGCTGCCATCTTGTGACTGTAGAGCGTGACGCGCGGCCGACTATTGACCGCGGCCGTCAGCTGCTCGCGCACAGTCATCTCTGTGTTCTCAGAATTATTGTTCCATTTGTCATTTTCGCCTTTGTCTTTTTCAACATTTTCTGTAGCTTTATTAGACTCTGAATGATCATCAGTATCTGTTTTGCATATAATGTTGACTTGTGCTCTTACTTCTGCATCAAATTTTGAAATTGTGCTCACAAGGGGTTTTGCCCAACCAATATGTAGAATTGGTGTTTGACTACCTTCTTCCCATTTGCAGATACCATCATAAAATCTAAAAGTTAATAGAAGTTGTATTTTTATAAAAAAATCATTAGAAGTAACATAATAATGTACTGAATATTTTTTGAAATACAAGCCATACCTTAGCAATGACGCAAAGCACTCTGGGTCCTTCAGAATGGATCTGGCAGAGTGTCCAGAACTTTCAGCTTTCATCAACTGTGGTATTAGTTCATTTGCTATTTCAGAAAACTCTTTGTATATTTCTTCATCATCACGGGAATAGTTGTAGCTGCAAAGATATGATGCATTATGATTAGGTGGATTTGTTGGAGTAGTATCATAGAGTCAAAAACAATTATTTTAATCAAATAGATGAATATTGGTTAGTTTGTATTGTGGTACTAAAACTAATTATAAAGGTAGCTTCTTGGATTGTTTAATTAAAAGGACTAACTGTCGAATAACGTCGCCAGCACAGGCCCATGCATGGAAAGCTTCTTTGTACATTTTATGGCGATGGTAGTGTCCTCCTTGGAAAGTGTATGGGTAGACATGGCGATCCTCATAATTTGTTCTTGAGGAGCGAATAGCCTGGGCATACAGTGCAGCAGGGTCTGGTCTTTGTGTGCCATCAGGTCGTAAATTATCCAGTTCGTTATGTAGAGGTAATTCTACATCGGTTCCCACTGAACAATTTGCTATTCTCATGTATTCATCTAAGTCTCCAAGATTGCCCAGAGCCATAGGGTAAGCATCCAAATGGCCTGAAAGTGGAAAATAGTAATCTATAATTCCTGCAGTTTTAATTATTTTATTTTTTAATTATTATTATTACAATGTTGGAGATGTTATAGATACTTGAAGTCAAAGCAAAACTGAGGTTAAAACATGTAGATTATCTAGCTTACTTGCAATAGGCATTTTAGAGTCCATACAAATGTTATTTTGGTCCTTTAGTTATGCACTAGGAGACAATATGGGTGAACTAGCTTCACTTGGGACAGCTGCAGCTTTGTTTACATGAGTCTCAAATAATAGTTACAGAGCTCAACTCAATATTTGTACTACATTAGTATTATCTGCTTGTTTGAAATATTTAGATATTAAAATAATATTATAATTATATTTACCACTATCATACAATAACCACAACAGCCTGTGCTGCATTTGGGCAATTTCATGGACGTCTGTAGTTTGTGTCAGTGTGGGGTTGATTGAAGATACAAGTGCAGCTAGTTCCATTACTCGTGTGCATATGACTGGTTTGCCAGCTACATATAGCCATGAACGTGCGGATACTCCATCACCAACAGACCTTCCACGCTTGTCTTCATTACCCTTGCCATGCCAAGTTACCTACGATTGTAAGGATAAGTATTAGTTAGAATTGGATTAGTTTTGATATTTTGTTAAGATATTATGAGGGCTAGCGTGAGGTGGTGTGGGAAACGACTTCCTGAAAGGACTTGGGGAAGGCCTTTGTCCTAAAGTGGGACAGTTTGGGTTTGTACCTATAACAAAAAAACCTAACTTTTGTGTTGGCAAGGAAGCTGTCGAATTTCATTCTACATGTGAAACTCGAAAATCATCTGATTGATTACATTTACAATATTACTTCTTAGGGTTTAAATAATAAATTTTATTGGTGCATTCCTGTGATAAATTACCTCAGCTGTTTCTGTGCCATCTTTCCCAAAAACTACCCATGCGTGGTCTTCAGATAAGGCCAGGTGAACGTCTTGTTTACCCAGTACTTGACAGCCTGCAGTTACTGCAAAAGCTACACCAAAGCAGTCAAGTTTATTTCCTGTTAAAAAACTATAAATAGACTGCAAATGCGCTCGATCCTTATAGTAACTGCGAGTCAACGAATTCCAAACCACATCGGCAACTCGCTTCACCAAATCCCTCGTCGTGTAAATTCCATTTAGCAGTTTTACATCGACGCCTCCACGCATCAGTGTCACAAAACGTTCATGAAGTGACTTCACTTCTTCGTATTCAACAGATGGAAACTTCATTTTCCCAACTTTATTTGACGCCAAATTTAATTCCTTGTCGCTGTTTTTTACATTAGTTAAATTGTTTTCAACCGCTCCAACAATAATAGAAAACAAAGCTAAATCTGCCTCCTTCTCACTGCGTAGTTGTTCTTCAAACAGATCACATACTTTTTGTATGCTATCTAACGGAAAATAATGTTTATATTCCAATAACGACATTATTATGATTACGATTATTCACATATTTCTCAAAAAACAATACTAATTATTATTTAACAAATCGTTTTGCCGGCTTGTAATTATTTGCTGTGTATTTGTGTATATGTCGTATGTTTTTTATTGATATTGGATATACGGGCTATTCAGCCTCAGAACAATTTATTCCGTGCAGGTGCAAGACCGCACCAACGACACGGATACGTGGCTTTTAGCAGGCATTGATAGTATTCTACAGGTGAATAGTAATTCAATGCGTACCTTCAAATGCAATATTCTAGAAGAGTTAATATTCAAAGATGTTGATCGGAAACTTGGGGCAAAATTGGATTGTTTTTGAGTAATCGTAAAGAAGTTTAAAGAATTTTTCATGGCTGAAACTTTATGACGCTTCTAAGTAATGGATATTTTTTATAAATTTGATTTGAGGGATTCATTCGTTCATGAACGTCAGTACTTATACTTATCTATGTTCATGAACTTTCAGAAAAGTATCAATTTACATGAGATATGTCACAAATAAAACCCAAGCTGGCACAACCCACGAAGGTATCGTTGCAAATAAGTTCTACCAATTTTTTTTTCGATTCTATTTCGCACACCGAGGTTGATTTTCTTTTTCAAGCTTGATTGAACCTTTTACGCATGGAATTATTATGTTCTAATATGTACCGTTGATTGGTGAGTTGGTGACGTCAGATAGACGTTTTTAGTACTAAACTTTTTAGTGATGTGTTGTTGACGTTCCCCCTATCTTTATTATACTCTTTGACGTTGACGGTTGAGTTGAATATTTACATATTCATTCAGCATTTATCTCACGTAAGCTCAGTGAAGCTACTATAATAATATAAGGTTTTTACTAAAAAAGAAGTTTTGTATTTCACGATAAAGTTTCGTTGTTGAGGGGTATGCAACAGTTGTCATGAATAATTTTAACAGCGATGAAACTATTGGACATGTTAGAAAAATAGTTGAAAACATTCGATGTGCTATTTGGTTAGTTGCGGAGTAAACTTATTTTGTGGGACTTGTGTGTAAATTTATTTCATGAATACTGTATTCTTCTTATATCGTGTCGTTATTTTCATCTTCTTTTTTAAAATACTGTTGGTAACATGTAACTTCGAGTTTCCATCATGAATCCGGCTAAAGATATACCTAAATATGCATCTTATCCTTTCCCTATTTTCATTCTTCAGTTATCATGTTTATTTGTTCATGTAATAAGTGCTTTCATAATTAAATCAAAAGTTGACATTATTTCTGTCTACAGTATTTTTGTTGTATGTATCAAACTTATTGAAAGTTTTGTCTTCTTCAGTGATAAAACCGATGGTCAGCGATTGAGATATGCATGTGGACATACTGCATGTGACGACTGTGTTATTGATGCTGTAGACTGCCAGCTATGCCTCACACCGCCTCAGATCACTAGTTCATGTCCCAGGCTTGATAATGTCTTGACAGAGAGAGTGAAAAATACATCAGAACTATTAAAAGTGTCTCAAGATTTGTTTAATACAGATGGTATGCTATATTGCTAATTCAGTAAAAAAAAATATACTTATTAAAAATATTTTCAAAGCTATTACGGCTTCGAAAATGGACCTACAGTTTTTTACCTTATCTACATTTTTTTCAGTTTTCAAACATAAAAGATTATCTGAGCAACTAAGGATTGAAAAAGAGCTGTTCCCAGAATGCATTCAAGCCCCTTTGAAGTATGCAAATAAAAGAAAATCAACTAATATTTCTTACAAAAATAAAGAAAACAGGAATACAACATTTTTCCCTGGAGAAGAGATGGACAGCTCCACCACATATGTTCAACAGTGGCTCAAGAAAAACGAAAAAGATTTACAAAGAAAACCATTTAGAGATTTGAATGTGAACACTCAATTACAAAATATAACACTTTCAAAAGACAATTATAAACTGCAATCTATTAAAGATGAAAATGGATCAGTTCCCAAGACAAATAGAAAGAGATCACACTTTAAAACTACTGAAAAAAACACACCTCTATGGAGAAAAAACATGAAATCAATCATCCACCTACATAATGGTAATCATAAGAGAGTTAAAAAAGAATTACATATGTCTAATGCAGATCTTGTAAGGAATAAAACAAAGACAAGATGTGATAACGATGAAAGTGGTATCTTTATGGATGATGATCCCATTGTAATAGATGACTCACAAGAAACAGTTATTGATAAAGATAAAAATGCATGGTTGGCTGTGCTTAAAGCCAACGAAAATGAAGAGATTGAATCTAGCTCACTAGTTAACTTACATTGTAAAGATCTTAAAACTTTAAATTATACAAATAAAGAAACTCCAATGCAGTCTGATGGATTACTAAGCAAATCAAATCGAAACAATAGAGTACCTTTTTATAAAAAAAGTCACATCATTGAAACCTGTACATATTGCAATGCTGCATCTGATAAAGCTGTAGGCCAACCTGAAAAAGTGGAAATAACCATTGATAATGCTAATTATACCACTACAATTAAGATTTTAAAGAATGTTGAAATTAGTTCTAAGTTGAATACAACTAATTCAATTTCAGTTCAAACTGAAACTGAATTAGTCGCATTTACAAAAAATGAAAAAGATGATAGAGAAGATGTGATTTCACGAAAATCAGATACACAAAGTGAAGACCTATTTGCAGAGGCCAGCCAAATCATTGGCACTGAGTATAAACAAAACAAGCTTCAAGACTGTTTAGCAATTGCAGAATCAGACAGTGATATGGAGTTCGATGGAAGTGGCCCAGTGCCGGTCAAAGTAGATGTCCACAGGTCTTGTGATGAATCGTAAGTTAAATCATCAATTTACAAGATCAAGGCCTATGCATAACAGCTTTTTCTCTAGTTATGTGTGAATATTATTTTTATTACTGTTGAGAAGAGTTTAAATTTATAATATCTGTCACCGGAAAATAGCAAACTCCATAAGATTATAAAATGTCTTAAGAGATTGTAAACTCTCGATAAATTCTCAACAGTCTATGCAAACCGACAAAAACTGACGACATGTTGGCGTCCAATCTGTGTACAGTTTTACAATTTACCGGATGTTCTTGCCTAGCCAAGTAGCGGCACAGGGAGTTTACGGCTCCCCGACATGGAGAGGTTCGGTCCGAATGGTATGACGGGAGCTAGAGTAAGCGAGCGAACTTAGCTCCCGTCATGCCATTCATGTTAGGTTCCTTACAACCCTGCAGACAGAAATAGGAACACCGTGCAGTGGAACTCCGCTGTCGTGTTTAGAATGTTGATGTTATACTTAACGTTCCATTAATACTTGCTATTCCATTTTGTGATTTACATTTTGACTTTAATTCCAGGGAATATGGTGTTCTCAGTGAAATAGTAAACACTCAAGAACGTGACACCAGGCCCAGGCGTGGACCGCGAGGCCTCACTCCCACCAGCACAGATTCTTCAGATAAAGAAAACTACAATCCCAACAGAATGAAAAAAAATGCGTCTAAAAAGAAAAAGTTTACTAAAAAGTGACAGTGATATTAATAAGTATGTTTGAAGGATTTAATGTTGTCTTTTTTTTAAGGATGGTCAGTCATGAAATGACTTCTTCCGCTCTGAGTGGAGTGGAAGGGCGTGTGAGACTGACTAAAACCCATTCGTGTTCCTTCTAAAGCCCTTTGCGTTCCAAGGCAGCCGTGACTCTTTCGAATAAATTCCGCAACCCTAGCAGACTGGCCCTGGCGGGCCCGTCGAGCCATCCGACGCTCGCCGTCCGCAGGCCCAAGCCTACGGTGGCCGGGGATCGCCCTGCGACTCCCGACTCCC
>NDFZ01004709.1:1698-16858 GCA_002192655.3 Mamestra configurata | reverse complement strand
CCCCCGCCGAGCTTCCATCCGCCACCGCTGCCGCCGCTAGACCAGCCACCGCCGCCGCCGCCGCCAGACTTCCAGCCGCCGCCGCCGCCGCCGCTAGACCAGCCGCTGCTGCCGCCGCCTGCCGAAACAACAAAACTCAGTCACTATAATTCAATCGATGTAATTCTATCATTTGAAACCTACAAAAACACATAGGTAGGTATATAGAAACAAAATAATGATATTCATGTCACACATAAGTAAGTACTTCGATGCAGATGCTCCACAAGACAAATTTAGAGATGGCAAATTATAGGTTTTGCAATAGGTACTTGCAATATCGTTAAGTCATGGTCATGATGCCTTCTACAAATAAGTCAAAAACCTTGACTTGCGGTCAAATTCCTATTCGGAAACTGTACATTAAAATAATTTAACGTTGCTTAAAATCTGTTGGTATTATTAAATATACCTAAATTTTTTGAGTACCTAAACAGTCAAGAGTCAAAAAAACAGACAATCTTATGTCCAACCAGGCTAAATGCAGTCGTTGCGAAATTCGTAATGGTGACCGCGGAGCGAATGGATGACCTAACTACGACTTCGCACTCGACCTCTAAGCATTAGATTTTATAGATAGGTAACTAGGTTAGCATACCAGGCCCCTAACTGCACCTATTTCTGGATTAGATTATGATATAAGAAATCAGTAACGCTATAGGTACCTATCTAGGTAGTCAATGCTACCAATTAAAAGCAAGTAGTTAGGAGGTTCACTGTGCTAGCCCGTATTGTTTTAGGTTCATTGACATGTCGTGACTTCTTTGTTACGAGGTCAGTAAAACGTGGGTTTATTCGCGGAGTACTGCACTGCATAAATATCTGCGGCGTAGACTGGTACTGACTCGTAAATGGTATAGACTGGTAGCGCGGCGAAATCTAAATTTAGTTATACATTTTCGGCAATTTTAGCTAGATCCACAGGAAATTAATTTCAGCACGTTTTGGCCACATATTTAGGATGTCCGGTTGTTTCTACAAAGTATCGAGTTGTTCAGAAATAAAGAATTAAAAAATAAAATAGCTTACCGTAGCCTCCACCGCCACCTCCTCCAGTAGTGATGATCTTGATGATTTTCACCTCTGTGTAAATAAAACATGAAATATTAAGTAGGTATCTAAAAATATACTGGTCGGTACTGATTCGAAACTACAGGAAATCTTTCGAGTGTAGGATCATTAAACAACTAAGTAGTTCAACTCAAACATCTCCAAGTACGCCGGAGCTTATTATCCTGAGTGAAAAGTTTTGGGTTGAAAATGGTAGTCTGCTAGTCAGTTGAAGATTAGTTTGGTACCCAGGACTGGATATGTAAAAGAATAAATAAGTAGTAACCAAGTTCTAGCGTTTATCTTAGTTGATGCAGAAATGCAAGGAGTGAGTTAGACTAACACGGAATTTACTGATCACATCATTATTTTACACTAAGTAGCAGGTTCTCAATCGGAAGCCTACAGATGTTACAGGGGAGCAAGGAATAGTAAGAGACTTACGGCCACCGCTACCACCGCCGCCACCGGACCAGCCGCCGCCGCCGCCGCCGCCGCCGCCTAGCTTCCAGCCGCCACCGCCGCCGCCGCCGCCGTAGCCGCCACCGCCGCCGCTTGACCAACCGCTACCACCGCCGCCGCTGGACCAGCCACCGCCGCCACCGCCTCCGCCACCTGACCAGCCACCGCTACTGATGTAGCCGGCCTTGACCGCGACCACGGCTAACGCTAATAGACAGACGAACACCTGGAAAGGTAATGTTAATATTAGATTTATAGTCTACCATTTGACTGGTTTCTGCAGTCACGAAACTGACAAGGTATTATGACCCTTCTTTCTGATTGAAAGATTGTTCTAGATTAGGGACTAACACAAACAGCTACCTACTGCGCAAGATGTTTTCTTTAGCCAATAAGTGAAGGTATGATATTTTTTTTAACTAAACTCGGGTAGCAGAAAGGTGCAACTGTTCTCAAAATAATGATGAGAAAAATTGAAAGTGCTATAAGAGGTCACAGTATGAAAGGAGGAAAGATTACGCTTTATGTAGTAATCGAGTATATTGTGGCATAGTAAAGACGGTCATCTTTATTTACTAATGTGTTATAGTTATACGTCTTTGCACATCTTTTGTGATTGAAACAAATAGGTTCTTCCTACGTTTTGAAATGATTGTAGGTTCCAATCGCCACGTTTGGAGCAGACTATAAATTTAAGGCACAAGATTAGACAACGACTTAAATTGAATACAATCATTATTGAATTTAGTTAGGTTAGTATTCTAATAAGTAATTAAATTCAAAATACACTGAAAGCTATGCGATGCTATATTATTTTTGGATACTTAATTTTCGTTAGGGACACACCTACCGAAAATGGATAGTAGGTACCTGTAGTACTTTGGCTAAATTAAAGTTATTCATAATTTTGTCTCTAATTTTTTAAGTGGTACCTGTAGGAAGCAGGCAAGGGCTAAGGTTTTGTTTATAGATATATATATGCACAAATATTTAAGAAAACTGAAATCACTGTAAAAATCTAGTCACAGCCCCAAAATGTTAAATGAATTAATAAATTACCTTCATGGCGAAGCTGAGAGCAAACTGCTTGCTGAGGGGTCGTTGTTATCGCATTATATATGTGATGTAGCATCTCCCACCCGGGTCCGCTCGCGGCCGCGCGTCGTGAAGAAGGCGAACGGAAGCTGCTCTGCGGCCGTCAGTGACGCAAGCGCAACCCATTGTCCCTGCGTTGATTTGCCGGACTTGCGATTACTCACATTAGTCTATATCCCGTGGAGCTTCACTGACATGATCGGTTTTTGTAATTATGTTATTTTTTAAGTGCTTTGTAATAATGACTTCGCTTGTCGGTCATATAACTTTGTTTTCGGGGTTTTTCGTTACCTACTACCATGGCGGAAGGGACTTGTATTAAGTACCACAGGATATTACATATCCATCTGGGGCAATTCTGACCTAGAGAGCTGAAATTTTACGCAGCTAGAGATAGTCTGAACCTATATTCTTTTAGATTTTTTCATTTTGTTACATTCAGACCCATAAGAAGATGAAACGAGATGGCAAATTTTGTACCTATCGTATATGTAGGTACTTTTATCGTGATTACTTGAAACTTGATCAAATTGCTCTTCGATTTAATTAATCAGAGTGAAAATGGGTGGCAAAGTATGATTTAGACCATATCCTGGAATAGAACATATACTACATTTTACCCCGGGACTATATTACCTTGGGATAATTTTCGAATTTCACGCTAGCGAAGCCACTGGCTTTATTCAGAAAGAAATGTCCATATTATTCTTTCACGGGAAGAAGTTTAGGTATATTAGCGCCCGATTATCCGATCTCTGGTAATTATATAGTCTAAAAGTATCATAAAGGTACGAACTTAAGGGGGTGAAATAGGAGATGAAAGTTTAAGTAAGTAAGTATATGAAAATTCTTATTCGTTGTACCAATATACTAAACTTTGTACGTATAGGTACTGGCCTTAGTGAATAATAAAGGTTGTCATTATAAACTTTTCACACCACCTGCACGAAATCGCCAAATTAAATAAAAATGCAAATCTAAACCTAAAGTAGGTAGGTACATCATTTGAAGCTCGCGACCGGCGCTCGTCGGCTTTCGCTGCTAGGTGCCAGGTCGCGCGATCAAAATGAAGTTCCAAATTCAAATCACATTATTACGCGCGTTATAATGAAATTCAGTACAATATTAATACAAAGCATATATATACTTAGTAAAAGTTGTAATTACTTATTCGTTTTTCACAACTACCCCCAAAAGATGATTTACGGAGTGTTAAAGTCAGTATGGAACAATCGTATTCCTGGGCTACTAATTCTGGCCGAAGTAAATAATAAAGTTAGTAATTATCTATTAGTTTTTCACAACTAACCCCAAAAGACAATATAATAGGTACCTACACTCTATGGTATGGAAGATTAATTTGTCATCATTTGCCTTGCATTTTTACTACTTACTATACTTATTAGAAGATTAATCAGAATGTTAGGGTACTTCCTAGATTATTCGAATATCTCCTTCTTCAGTAGGTAGGTAAGTAGGTACTTAGGTGCTGCAAAACTCAAATACTTACCTAAGTGGGTAATTTGAAGAATAAGGCAGTTGCACCCACATTTCGCCAGTTATGTAAGTTACCATCTGTGGTTACCACGAATACTTTAAAAGAAGTCAGCTTCGCAGCGAACTGTTGGGCAATAGCGATCCGATGAACCCGATCTCCCTAGAGAAATCTTGTTCCTCATCTCCGGCGGCTCCGGCTTTCCATTATTGACCGGCGGTAGTGAACACTGACGAGGAGTACAGCTCCCAGGTCCCATCTATCCCTTGCTTTTATTAGCTCGCTTGAGTAGATTCGCAAGAGCAAATATGCTCGGAAGAAGGACGTAGGTATTCCAATAAGGGCTGGTAAGGTCATGACCATCCTCTGGGCTCTGTTATAGTTTTGATTATTGTGGAATGCCATTTCACTCCTCAAGCACCTTAAGATATATTGCCCTCTTGCCGCTATGTCACTAAACTTGTAACGATTTTTTTAGGGTTCCGTAATCAACACAGTTTCGCCAAATTCCAACATTCTAGTGCTAAGTGTCTCTGAGCTGAACCGCGGACAGACAGACAGACAGACGGACATGGCGAAACTATAAGGGTTCCTTGTTGACGACGGAACCCTGAAAAGTGATTTTGAAGGGTCTCCCTTTAAAAAACACAATCAAATCGTAAAGAAGTTCGATTTGGACTACAATTCAAAACAAATTTAATGCGCATAAAGCACGCATGTGTATTAAGAATCCCAATTTAAAATAAATTGGGATTTCTGATACACAATCGTATTTTTTTACTACCCGCGATGTTTATGAATTCCTAAGCTATTAGATGTGATATGAAAAAAAAATTGCATATATTTTCATAAGTCAACCTAATTACGAAATAATAAATCAGATTTTTTTAAGTGTTGATAAGTGTAATAATATTCACTTATGAGTAAGTATACGCTGTCAACTGCACATTGGTGGCTTGGTAGTAGCACTTGCACTAGTTGCACTACGAGAATTTTATGGCTTCTGCCACGAAATAAGGCGCTCGAGCTGTTAATAGGAATTCTGTATATGTACCTAGATGAACGATCTAGGTATGTAGGTACTAGGCTGCCAACCTACAAATTGTATTCTATTTGTACCTACCTAACTTATCTTTGATGAGTAAATTAATTTTAAAAGGTACCTAATCTACGTCTTCTACAGAGATTTTTGAACTCAAGGTTAAAAGTCTCAACTACGTCTGCAACCTTAATAATAGTTTGGTGATGTGATGATGCATTTGAACTCGATATTTAAAACCGAAAGTTCTTGAAACTGTATTTGCTTGTAGGTAATTCTAACCTTGATTTTTTGATAAATTGATGATATTTGAGCTCTTGTATTTTGTTTGTCAGTGAATAAGTGATTATTTCATGACCAAGGTATTATTTTAACTACAGGTACCTACTTAGATACCTAAGTTGTACCTATCTCAGTAGCGGGTTAGGCCTCTCGGGGGTCCAGGGTGGCAAAAAATGGGGTCCCCAGCTAGGAAAAGAAGAAGAATGTAAGATGCAAGAGCGAGCGAAGCGCGATCGAAAATGTCAGTTCCCTGCATTGCATATGAAATTCTTAGGTTTTCCTTTGAGTTTTACGATTAAATTAGGTACACACAGGACATATTTTGCTGACTTATGCGGACATTCTTTGAACATGGAGTAAAATAGTCTTTGTGTTTGAAAAAGTAGACAATTTTATCCCTCTACGTTGTTATATTTTGCTTACATGAACATGAAGGGGCCGCCATATCGAAACTGCGTCTTTCGTACTAAGCATGTATTTGGCCTTTGTGGGATTTTATAAAAAAAAGACCGGGGGCCCAGTGCCGGGTGGGTAGGTACAGACGCCTCCTGCCTCCACACGCCACATCAAGCTACAATAATCTGTAAAATGTATTTAATAGATTTCAACTTTATCGCTAATGTTTAATTCGGTTCAAGGTTGATTGGGAAAATTTGACAATTTTAGGTAGCTTGATGTGCTGGCGTCTGTACTATATAAACCGCTCCTGCCACCTCCTCTTGGTCCACCATTGACCTATCTAGCAATTTATTCCTTGTAGACTTTTGAAAATTACGTCCCTAGGAGTTATCACCAGTGATAGGAATAGGTAGTGCTTATTAGCCTAAAGTTTGAAGAACAGAGACAAGAAACGGAGACTTCCTTAGTACTATATTTTTTCCCGGACATCTGCCCGGACAACACTTAAATACATTAAAAAATTATGTTATTTGTAATAAGTTCGTGTTGTTTACCTAAAATTTGCGACTAGACATAACATAATAATAATAATAATATGTTGGGACAACTCACACATGGTCATCCGATCCCAAACTAGGCAGAGCCTGTGCTATGGCAACCAGACAACTGATAAACATACTTATATATTTCTAAATACATACATATTATAGACAAATTACACCCAGACACAGAACAAATGATCATGCTCATCACACAAAGATTTGTCCTGGGTGGGAATCGAACCCACGACCTCCGGTTTAGCAGTCAGGGTCACTAACCACTCGACCAACAGGCCAGTCACAGGCCACATAACACAGTCGTTACAACTATCAAATTTTCTGAAAGTTTTCTTTTTGGAGAACATTTTGTAAATGACTTGTTGATCTTAAAACTATGAAACGCAGTCTTTGTTTAAAGAGCCGTACACGTTTCGAAGTAAATATCTGTTTTCTAGCTCGCTCTTGGCCACGTTTGTTGAGATTTCTAAAGTTCAAGTGTATAATTGAAAAAAAAACTGACAATTGTTTTTATTAAAATAATAAAACGGTCCTTTTTATCATGTGAAAGTTTGTATGGATGTTTGTTACTCAATCATGCCGAAACGGCTGAACGGATTTAAAGTATGAAATTTGGCAGAGAGATAGATTAAGGTGTGGATTAGCACATAGACTACATTTTATTCCAAAAAATGCATAGTTCCCATGGGATATTAAACAGTAGTAAGCCGCGGGCATTCACTAGTTTATATAAAAAACTAAAACGGTAGAAGAAAAATTAAACACAGTGAATATTGTTGTAACATATATAGGTATATTTATACCTATATATGTTACAGACGCAAAAACTTAAAATTACAAAGTGTACTATTTTGTTTATCTATCTATCACGTCATATTTATTTTATTGACTTTGACGGATGCAATTTTAACTCAAATCAAAGTATAAATTAACCTTTAAAGTAGAACATTTTGGACAATCAGTTTTAATAGTGAACTACTAACTGTTCGGTTTTGATACAGAACTTGACGCATTAAAAATTGCTAAGAATTTGAAAATCTTTATTTGTTTTATAAATACTATAATAAATAAATAAAGATTTTAATTTAATCATCTTGATTCGATTCATCAAGTTCAGTAACAGAACCGAAGTTTTCTTTGTCAGAAGAGTTATCTACGTTAAAATACACAATCATAATTTTTTCTATATTTTCAACTGTCAGGCGATTTCGTTTTATGTTAAGAATCCATTTATAAGTCGAAAACGACCTTTCAACATCGACTGAGGTCAAAGGCACGTACATATAGTATGATCGATCATCTATTCCTGCTGTTATCGCGTCACATATGTCTCTGATTTTATCTAAATCAGGATTTCTAGATATGACATTAGCGAGTTTATTTTTTATACTCTCAGACGAACACCAGCTTAGCACAGTTCTCACATGGTCAAAAATCTCTAAGGATTCCACTAGAGTTAAATTAGATTTTTGTAGTTTCTTTAACCCAATTTGTACATCTTTAAAAAATTCCTCAATGTAGTCCAAGTCCAACTTCAAGTTTTCTTTTTGAAGAACATCTTTGGCACACCTAATAGATAGCGCATCGGAACTTCTTAAAAGATTTACAATTGTTTTAATTTGACCGTAATATTTTGCATAATATGACACTGCCTCCAACCAAGTACCCCATCTTGTGATAACGGGAGGAAGCGGCATGTGGGGAAAGGTGTTTTTTAACAAGCGCACTCTATTAGGTGACTTTAAAAATATTTTTTATACGTTTGATTATAATTCATCTATATCTGAATATTGTGATTGTGGTTTACTTTAACCCAAGGTATATTACACAATATGAGAAATTGTACTAGGTCCAAATAAAATTCTTCATTTGGTTTCTTACTTGTCCCTTTGTGTTTCGCACCTTCAATATGTCTCTTGACACTACTAAGTTTAGCTGTTGTACTGCTCTCACACTTAGAACAATAAATCAAATTACTGGCCGGGTCGTAATATAATTCAGGGTGAAGTCCAATCCAACTTTGTACTGTTGCTTCCGTTGGCTTGTTCGCCATCGCCAATCTTACTGGTCTCCAAAAAGAGGTACGGTAGCGAAGTACCTAAAATAAAATAAAATTTTAAAGTTTTCCATACCTCAAAAGGAAAAACAAACCCTTATAGGACGATCACGGGGAGGTGGAAGAGGCTCGCGCATTCCAGCTAGGTGCATCGATAGTATCGATTTTAAGATTTGATTATTTCATTTTACGCTCTAATTAACAAATACGGTTAAAAATATGAACACGCGTAGCCACGTGATTGTTATTGAATTTGTTGTTACAAGAAATAAAATAAATAACTTTAGTCAAAACATTCAAAACTAATAAAGGTTGACTTATCGTATTATTTGACAGACAGGAACAATCTTATTGCAGAAAATCGCAATCCATAAATTCAAGCCAAGGTAGTCGTATTAGGAAGATCCAATAAATAAACCAAAAAACGTGCGAGGGTCAAAAACAATATTCACAGAAACAATATACGTGATACAGGAGATGCGCACTCAACAGACCGAAGTACAGGAGTGAGAATAACCTGAGCGGCGAACCGTCACGCGGCGGTGGGGGAAGGTATGTAGAGCGTGCCCACGCCGCACGGGTATGCGACCACGCCGAGTTTAACAATAGATAACGAAATGCGCTGCCGTAAAAGTCCGCCCATTGTACTTTCGGTGCAATAAAGATTAAATGGTGTTTTTAAAGATTTTAAAGTTTAAGTGTGTTACTAAACAATATATTTCAAAATGTGCATAATGTTGGGTACATTATGCACATTTTGAAATATATTTTAGTAAGGTAAAAGACAAATACCTTTTGTTTTTGAAATGATAAATACTCTATCTCCATCCAAAATACGTATAGAGAATGCTAAAATTATAAAATTACCGTTTTATTATAGAGCGAGCTAGAAAGCAGATATTTACTTCGAAACGTGTACGGCTCTTTAAACAAAGACTGCGTTTCATAGTTTTAAGATCAACAAGTCATTTACAAAATGTTCTCCAAAAAGAAAACTTTCGGAAAATTTGATAGTTGTAACGACTGTGTTATGTTATGTCTAGTCGCAAACTTTAGGTAAACAACACGAACTTATTCCAAATAACATAATTTTTTAATGTATTTAAGTGTTGTCCGGGCAGATGTCCGGGAAAAAATATAGTACTAAGGAAGTCTCCGTTTCTTGTCTCTGTTCTTCAAACTTTAGGCTAATAAGCACTACCTATTCCTATCACTGGTTATCACTTAAACGTGTGATTTCATCATATTTGTTCATGTTTTATAGGTATACCTACTCTTATGTAGAAATCCTCAGTAGGTTATAATAGTAAATAACGTACCTTTCAAATGTTAAAAGATACTTCACACACGCATCCATCTAGTCACCTTCAGTACATAACTCACAGCAAATAATTTCCTAACACCAACTAACCATAAGTAGGTACTGTAGGTAGGTAGGTACTTATTTTAGTAGGTATATAAATATACGAACTTTCCTAGGTTTAGGGAGGGACCCTTTTAAGCTACCTAAAGAAATGGGCCGCCCCATTTCATTAGCCTAAAAGGTTATAGTCGCAGTCTCAGTCGCAGCTAAGTTAACACTGAAAATCAACAGTAAGTATTGCCTTTTGAAGGTTCTGTAGCCAAATGATAGAAACTGTTTATTTTATACGTCTATCCGTCCAGTCCGTTTGTAGGTAGAGGTACACGTAGGTACATAACACAGCCATTTTACTCATCATCATAATTTCAATCGCAATTCGCACACTGCTGGGTCTGCTGGGTATTGGCCTAGGTACCACAAGCATCGCCACGTAAACCCGTCTCATGCTGCCATTTTACTTAAGGTAAGTACTTGGATGTAAGAACCACAAGGACAGGGTGTACTTACCACATTTTTCCAAAGCCACAATTTGGCCACACATAGGTCCCNACCACAAGGACAGGGTGTACTTACCACATTTTTCCAAAGCCACAATTTGGTCACACATAGATCCACCTACCTAGATCAAACTCGTACTAAACTTGGAGACGTGTTTCTTGGACCTATGCCTATGGCATCTATTTATTTTATTTACCTATTTATTTAGGTTTGCCTACAATTGTTTACACATTACATTTAATTTAAAAGTACACGATATCTCGTGTACTTTAAAATTACTAACATCTCGTTCGTAATAAGCAAACGTTCGGACAGCGACCATTAAAATCTATGACTAAAAAACCATTTGTCATTATTTACTTAATTAAGATTTTATGTGAGTATCGTCTTGGTTATCTACTGCAAATTTCAGTAAACAATTTTTTCTCTGATAGAACGTGACCATAAATCAAATTCGGTACCAAGAAAACAACACACTTTACTAGTAACTCATAAATATACGTTGAAGAAGGACGGATTCGGAAATGGTCGGTAATTGTACCAAATGTGAGTTAAGTACCTTTAGTATCCATTGCGATCGAGATGCGTTTGATGAGATTATTACCTACGGTGAGAAGGCCGCACAGCCGCGGCCGTGTAAACATTAATTTTATTATGTACATAAGGTTCTCAACAATGTGTGGCAATCTAAATGTCTTGTAGGATGATTTCGCAACAACCTCACTATTGAATTAGCTTCGTTTTGTATAATTCGATACTTAATAATTAAAGAATAAACGAAGATGGGTGGATTATAAATGAGATTAAATAATAGACAAAATAATTCATTCACCTTCACTTCACTGTGAGTAAACAATTATAAATTCGTAAATAAAATTAGATGAAAAGTAGCTGTTGCCCGCGACATAGATCGCGAACTTAATTTAACCTCCCTTTTTAGTGTGCCAAGGTTTGAACAGGATTTTCGTTGGACTTGGATTGACTAGGCTAGTTAGGGCTATTGAAATTAGGTACCTAAAGAAGGTCCCAAACATTCAGACATATTGATAAGCCCTTGGAATTCGGAACCATTGAAACAGAGGTACCTACAGAAACCGAACAAAATACCGCGCGTCGGACTCGCATGCAAAGGGTTCCGAACTTCCGAACGTATCTCATTTTTGTAACATGTTATTTTCAAACCATAGACTTCTTATAGGTTTTCCTGTAATCTATAGGCAAAGAACTTTTATGATGTATGTATTTTTTTCCAAATTTTAGACTCATTGTTGGTTTTGGAAATAAGGGGTTGAATGGTAATTTTTATCTAATTTCTTGCATAAATTCAAAACCTTTTGTTTTAATTATGAAAATAAATATATACGAAAATATCACAATATGCTCTACGCTATCATTTGATAATTATGTCACACGGTACCTACAGATGAAAAAACATTTTTTAAGTTTTCTTCTCTCTACATGCAAAATTTGGTGTCTTCTTCTGTTGCGGCGGTTGGGGCGAATGCCTAGTCTACCTCGCGCGGCCCGCCTCCTTCTTCGCTAGCATTACTGCTTTGCAGAAGGTGAGCGCTTTCCTCGCTCCGGACCATTGATTTAATCAGGGCCGGGCGCATCGGTACAGCATCTACCTACCTATTATTATTCAACGAAGTTTAACAGCATTTATTAATATTGCTCCGAAAAGCCTCAATCATAGAAGAATTCTCCTTAATCCTAATACATTTATATCGTACTAGCTATAGCTACCCGCCCCGGCTTCACACGGTAATATAATAAATCGCTTCGGTAATATTTTATGTTGTGTGCCTGAAAATCTCTTTTTGGACATTTGAATTTTAATTATATGGTTTATACATAAAAACCTTCCGGAAAAAATCTCTAAATAGTACTAACGATAGTGAAACCCCCATTCAAATCCGTTGCGTAGTTTAAAATATCTAATTGTACAGAGGTTCAGACGACGGGAAGCGACTTTGTTCTATACTAAGTATGTAGAGATAATTAAAATTTGTAACATAAAAGCTCGGGACAGTACTGATTACTGCCGACCAATGTCGTTGACTTCGCGCTCCTCACTCGCAGTTTTAAAAATCATAATTTCATAGCTTATTTCGTAGTATCGGAATTCCCGGGAAATGGTTTAGATTTCCCGGTACTGAAAATATAATAATTTCCCGGGAATTCCCAAGTGCAAACCCTAGTAGATAGTCCTACGGTCCCACCTAAGTCGACCTACCTACATACCTACCTGAATCGATTAAATTATCGATAGAGCGAATAAGAAAACGAAACCCCCAACACAAAGTTTCGGTAGGCAACTTACTTGTAGTATGTAGATCACACGCGTGATGCTGCGATTTATCATCACGTAGGTAATTGTATGCCATCTTTATATCTCGCAATATTTACACGCAATGATAAACATTATGTATAAATGAATATTGCGCTCAGTCGCGAAACAATGCAATTTGTACTCAACTGTCTGTGATGGAGTAATTGCAGACAGTAACGTTACTAACTATGCTACCACATCCACAAAGATTTGGAGATAAAACGCAGCTAGGATGTACAAATTTTAAGATTCAGATATGCTGGCTGGAAAATCGAAGAGGGTCCTCATCATCATCATCATACCAGCCGAAAGACGACCACTGCTGGATATAGGCCTCACCCAAAGGCCATGCTTGACAGGCGGGTTGGTGATCGCAGTGTAGCTGTGAATGGGCCCTCCCGCTGCGCTCGCTCTAGCATCCTAGTCTTCTTATTTGTCAAAATGTTCTGCAATAGCCCATAATTTGACTTCTATTTCTATATGACAGGTAAAAATGTAATCTTCTGGCGAGCGGGAATTTTCGAGCTCGCTTCTCTCGCTATAACATTTATGTTTCTCCTGGATGCAAAGCACAGACTTAGTTCGCCAATGAATATAGGTTCGAAAATGCAACGGTTGTTAATTTAGTGCCATAGAATTAAAAACATTGAATGTTATGATGACTGTGGTTCTTGCACGCCTCCCAAAAATAATAATGGTTCACGGTTTTTGCATAAGGTTTCTGCTTATGAAATTAAATGTTTTTTTTTTTTAATTTATATTTGAATTGATTGAATGAAAGGTAAATTGCGGTTTATGTATATTTTTTTAGTTTTATTATTCTCTTATTTTAGATGTTACAGGAGGGGGGGGCATACATTTTACCACTTTGGATGTGTCTCTCGCGCAAACTATTCAGTTTAGAAAAAAATGAAATTAGAAACCTCAATATAATTTGTGAAGACCTATCCATAGATATCCCACACGTATGAGTTTGATGAAAACAAATTTTTGAGTTTCAGTTCTAAGTATAGGGAACCCCCAAAATGTATTGTTTTTTTTTCTATTTTTGTTCACAGAATACATCTACTTACCAAGTTTTAACAGTATAGTTCTTATAGTTTCAAAAAAAGGTGCTGCGATATACGGACGGACAGACAGAAAGACATGACGAATCCATAAGGGTTCCGTTTTTTGCCATTTGGCTACTGAACCCTAAAAATCAATAAAAAACGGTCTAAAATAAGTAACAAAACAACTTTTTTTCAGAATTCTCTAAAAGTGCTATATTTTTAGCTATAATTTGTTAAAAACACTTTTTTTCTTCCAAAATAAAAGGTGGTAACCCTAGGCGGAAGCTATAGTTAAATGCTATTTTTTTTATATAATTATGCGCCGCTGCGCCGTAACATTCAACCTGTTTTGTGTGCCTCTTTTCCATAGTCAGGTTAGTTTATTATAAACTATCTCCTGCCAGCGGCTTCGCCCGCGCAAATTTCCATCGTTGTAAACATTCGAAAATGAAAATAAAATGTAGCCAATTTCCTTCTCCAAGGTCTTATCTATCTCTGTAACAAATTTCATCAAAATCGGTTTAGTGGTTTAGACGTGAAAGTGTAACAGACAGACAGAGTTACTTCCACATTTATAATATTAGTAGAGATTGATGAACGAAGTTCGAATATGTTTGAAAAGTTAAGGATAGTCTCGAGAAACCATATTCCTATTGCCTAAATGGTTAAGGTACTTACTGATCCATCTAAAAATCTACCCTGTGTTTTATTTTTAAATTTTTTACACGGCAATAACTCTTGACTTTTAACAAGTAAACACTTGTATGGTAAAAGTAAAGAGTTATTGCAGTATATTTTTTTTAATAGATATGGGTTTGCTCTAAATCATAGGTTTCCAATTTTTTATGGAAAACTGCCCTGAAGAATCCCTTCACATAATTATTGATTAAACCAATTTTATATGTCTGTCTTTTATCTCTTAATAATCACAAATTAAGAATTTGTTCTCTCTCTCACCCTTTGAAATCGTGCAAATGCTAAAATACAAAAACATGTTATAATAAAAATATTAATTCAGAAAAAGACAAACATTTCCTTTGGACCTCATTTGTCTTTGGACCCGTTACCGCCCCACGAAAAGTTCAAGCGCCCACTAGGGGGCCCTACCGCCCCCGTTGAGAACCTATGCTCTAAATAAATAAAGAATTCTACTTTAAGCGTTCTCTAATATTGCTCGTTTTTTTGTGTAATATCTTTTCTTGTATTTTGCCTTTAGTCTGTACTTAACTGTACCAAAATATTAATTTTAGGTACTTACTTACCGAAATAAGAGTCGAAAGTAGACGAGGTATGCCTGTCCTTTGTATGAAAATTCAGTCTCACCCCCTGGGGGTCGAGTGTGAACTATGTTTAAGGGTTGAGAGGAAACAATTAAACAAATTGAGGACACTTGTAAACAAGAAAAAAAATCTAAAGAATAAAAATTGTTTTGGACGTTAAT
>NDFZ01004708.1:98890-131005 GCA_002192655.3 Mamestra configurata | reverse complement strand
CGACGCAAGCCCGCCTTCTATTAATTTGACTTACGACTTTCTTTTATGGCATAAGCACCGTAAAGGAAGTAGAAAATTGTTTTAATACGAGCTCTTAATTCGTAATTTATACTTTAAACGAGCCGCTAATCTTCTTGCGAATTAATAATAACGTTGAATGAGTTTTCGTAATTACACAGATATTATGTAATATTGAATGTGTATGGAATATGTCCGTGCTTATCATCGATTCGCGGAAGCGGTATCGTTCATAATGAACTCGCCGTAATGCAAACAATTTTTAATTTAATCGGTTCCTGTTTCTCGTGGACTGGTTGGAATGCTCGCAGTATGGCAGGCTCAGCGGAACAGGTGCGAGTACAACGTAATGAATAACGCTGTCTGTCGATTGGGATGGGAGCCGTATGAGCGTGTTACAACCGTGGGATACATGCTGGTACATTGTACGGTCACCACAAAACGAAATAAAGTAAACCAATAAAGTTTCCCATCGCCGTTCATGCGTAACATATCCGCTTAAAGCAAACTCTCTAGATACTGCAAAAACTATTTTCAATATTCACGGTACGTTTCTTTTATTGTGCTTGATTATATTTATACCTTATAAAGATTAGATAGTAGTGTCCCTTTTATTCTAAATTAACAATTTGCAAAATGGGCGCCTGTAATGAACGCGTTATTGGCTCTTTGATGTAGTGACGTATGACGCTCTTAAATATCGTAACATAGACTAATGCAGGAACACGTCTAATTACTGATTAGACGATTAGATAGTATTGATGTTTGCAAATATTAAATTCCAGGGATTCTCGGTAATAACTAATTAATAGCCACCGAACATACCATCGAGGTAGAGCTATTAGTATGGCTCCTTTCTGAAACATCTGAGGGTATTCGTAATTTGAGCAACAAAAATCTCACTCAGCAAAAGATTGTTTGGAGTAGTTCACATAATATGAATTTAAAATACGAGGTCAACAAAAATATAACGGTATAAAATTTAAAAATCCGGGCGCAGTGGCGACTGGCCGCAATTTCTTATTATATCCTTATATAAATTTACATTTTCTGTTACAAACTGATAAATATGTAACGGTACTATGTTTCCGTACTGCATTGCGTTATTTATTTCAATAAATATGTAAACAGTGCGCGCCCCGCGGGCCTGCTCACTCATGTTTACATTAAAAACTTGTGTTCACCCTTTGACCTCAGCCATCTACACAAATTGAAATATAAATGGATTCCTCGTTTATCTGACTGTATGTACTGCGCTCGTTGAGAACACTTTATTAATCACGGGTCACAATATATTCCGCTCGGGGCTCGACGAGCTCGCATGTCCCCCGACACATTCGGCTCAGCCGCACAGCGCGCTCGATGGACCGACTATCTCATTACTTCATATCGCTTGTTTCATACAATGTATAATTACTACATCCACATCTCTTTCCTTTTCATAAAAACGTTTCGCAGCACTCTCTGTAATTGCTGGCTGAAAACAATCTTATCTGCTTTGTAGAAAAAAGGGCGTTTTAGTTTGTAATAATTTATGCTTAATGGTTACTGTGTGTTTCTTGGCTCTTTTTGATATCTGAACAAAGAATCCCGCTATCGCGAACTGAGGCAACATCGTCCCAAGTATCTGAGACAAAACAATAAGCTTAAAGGACAAACAAGCCAATCGATATTTTTATTGGAGAAACTGTGCGGACTGTTAACATGGCATGGAGAAAAGTTTTATACATTTTTATTTTACACTAGCTTTTGCCAGCGATTTCTGCCGTTGGATGATCGGCAATTACCCCAAGGGAACATGTGCTATTCCAAACTATAATCTATCCCTGTGCCAAAATGCATCTAGATTCGTGCAGCCGTTTTGGGATGATTGAGTAACAAAAATCCATTAATAAAGTCACTGTCACAATAAAACAAAAAACGCGGAAATAAATCCTTGGTAAGTATTTAATATGCGTTCAATAAAGAATAATAAACTTCCTCTAAATACTGCTGCTGGGTAGTCGATCGATCAAACGTAAAAGTTACAACGTTGCGGCGTCGAGTGTTGACTGATCGCTGTTTACTGGTAAAGCTTACAGCGCACACTGGAGCCACTGTGGGCTGCAGGGCAATACTTTACTCTTTAAAAAGTGCCGAGGCAATGAAGCGCGACAAATCCCAAAGAAACTTTTCAACTGTCTTGGATCCCGCAAAGAAATTGAGTAGAAAATGGATCAGCGAAAGAGAAACAAAAACACAATTTCCACACGATAACTGCAAAAAGGGACAGTGTGTCTTAGTGTCCGTTGACTCTAGTACAATGTAAGATAGTGATGTCAGAAGATTGTAGTGCTCCGCGCTTCTCTGCGTCTTTGTGTCAACCAGACGAGGTAGAAAGATAAAACAGCAGGTGCATATCAATACATTAAAATTAAAGTAGTTAAATTATATAATTTTTTCTTCTCTTTTGTACCAACATGTTGTTGGAAGAAAAAGTAGAAATATCCTTTTTCATACAACCGTAAACCGGTCATAAGGATTTTCTTTAACATCTTCTATTTATAGAAAATGTCAAAGAAGATCCTTATTAATTGATAACAAAAATATTTATTGGGGCAGCAACCCACAGCTTAGCACGATACGCAATGCTACGATACGCTACAGCGTAACCATATCGCGCTACGGCGTAGCAACGTAGCGCTACGGGCTACGAAATCGCTAAAGCTTTTCGAATCTCCCAATGCTGCGTTCCATTCACATGTTTGTAATTTTACACAGAAGTTCCATTTTGAAAAACGTTTTATGACGTACACACAAAAGTCACAAATAAAATTATTTCACTGGGGATTCAATAGCACATGTTGCTTTAATATTGTCCGAATTTAGCTACGCGTTTCGTCATCATCTTCCTGCCCTTATCCCATGTTACTTGGGGTCGGCGCAACACGTTTTTTTCTTCCATTCTGTCCTGTCAACCGTCACGCTATCACTAACTCCCTTTTCTTTTATATCACTCCTGACACAATCCATCCATCTTTTCTTTGGCCTCCCTCTCCCTGTCCATCCATCCACATTTATATTCATAACTCTTTTAGTTACGTGCATTTCATCCCTCCTCTTCACATGACCATACCAAGATAAGCTACGCGTTTGTTATTATTTATTTATATGAATGTGTTTCCTACAATTTAAGTTGTGAAAAATGTTCCTTCTGTTTTCTTGTGTTATTCGTACATTGTCCAATTGTGGTTAAAAGCGCTGTGTGGGCAAAGGTGTCATTGACAATTTCAAAAAACGTTCTTGTTAAGAAAAAAAATATTTTTATATAACAGTTCGCACAATGGATGGTTTTTCCTGGAGTATTTTTGTATAACATTTTGTAATAACATAAGTGCTGTTTTGTATCATACAGATTTTCCCTTTCAGCCTGAACGTCGACATTTCGTTTCGATATTTAATCGAAGTTCCATGTACGAAACATCTGGATTTGGATTTTTTGGTAGTGAGCGATGTGTTCAGAAGTTTGTCGCTTGCGTGTCGTCGCACATCGTCGGTAATGACGTCACGTGTGTCGGAAGTGTGACGTGATGACGTCATTACTCCGCGTCGACGCCGCGAGCTGTTCACATTTAGGGACGCTTCTACTCTGTCACGTTTACTGAATATTTGGACTATTTTGAAACTGCAGGTACCTTGGTTTCCGGAGATATGAAACAGTTTTTGATTGAAGTCTGTGTTTGTTGTTGTAGTATTGCGTTTGTGTCGATTAAATGTTTTCTATTTTTGTACATATCTCACATCATTTAAAACCTAAAATAAATCAAAATGTTCGCAGTTTTCAAAGTAAATAGTATTCCCTGTGTGCGAGAATAACGTCGACTTTTCCTACAGTGTAGTAATTAAACTGTGTTAGAAAGAAGGCATTTCCCGGCGGCGCGTGTCTCTAATCACAGAGCCCTTTGCAGATCTCAGAGCACAGCTCACTTGTCGCCGCGCCTTNATCTTCCTGCCCTTATCCCATGTTACTTGGGGTCGGCGCAACACGTTTTTTTCTTCCATTCTGTCCTGTCAACCGTCACGCTATCACTAACTCCCTTTTCTTTTATATCACTCCTGACACAATCCATCCATCTTTTCTTTGGCCTCCCTCTCCCTGTCCATCCATCCACATTTATATTCATAACTCTTTTAGTTACGTGCATTTCATCCCTCCTCTTCACATGACCATACCAAGATAAGCTACGCGTTTGTTATTATTTATTTATATGAATGTGTTTCCTACAATTTAAGTTGTGAAAAATGTTCCTTCTGTTTTCTTGTGTTATTCGTACATTGTCCAATTGTGGTTAAAAGCGCTGTGTGGGCAAAGGTGTCATTGACAATTTCAAAAAACGTTCTTGTTAAGAAAAAAAATATTTTTATATAACAGTTCGCACAATGGATGGTTTTTCCTGGAGTATTTTTGTATAACATTTTGTAATAACATAAGTGCTGTTTTGTATCATACAGATTTTCCCTTTCAGCCTGAACGTCGACATTTCGTTTCGATATTTAATCGAAGTTCCATGTACGAAACATCTGGATTTGGATTTTTTGGTAGTGAGCGATGTGTTCAGAAGTTTGTCGCTTGCGTGTCGTCGCACATCGTCGGTAATGACGTCACGTGTGTCGGAAGTGTGACGTGATGACGTCATTACTCCGCGTCGACGCCGCGAGCTGTTCACATTTAGGGACGCTTCTACTCTGTCACGTTTACTGAATATTTGGACTATTTTGAAACTGCAGGTACCTTGGTTTCCGGAGATATGAAACAGTTTTTGATTGAAGTCTGTGTTTGTTGTTGTAGTATTGCGTTTGTGTCGATTAAATGTTTTCTATTTTTGTACATATCTCACATCATTTAAAACCTAAAATAAATCAAAATGTTCGCAGTTTTCAAAGTAAATAGTATTCCCTGTGTGCGAGAATAACGTCGACTTTTCCTACAGTGTAGTAATTAAACTGTGTTAGAAAGAAGGCATTTCCCGGCGGCGCGTGTCTCTAATCACAGAGCCCTTTGCAGATCTCAGAGCACAGCTCACTTGTCGCCGCGCCTTCATACCCCACGCTAGCGAGTCATCATCCGCGTCTTGTCTTCTCTACATTAACTTCTTATGCCAGAGACCCTCTAAGTAATCAGGTCGGGAGTATCAACTCCCTAAGAGAAAGTTACTTTCTGCCACTATTGCACGACAGTTCTACAATACTGAACGCTGCACTATCAGTATTAAGGATGTATGTGACTGTGTATTCTAGTTTCCCCTCTTAAGATCAATATATTTGATTAACCAGAAATTCTAACAACTTTTACGCTTGTACGACACTTTTTCCATGTTCTACTTTCGTAACCCCGATAGTAAGTACAAGTAAACTTTGTGCGTCGTTCGACATTCCTTTCCGGCTCAATAGCGCGGCGGTATCGTATAAACTTTTTGTTACGTTTAAGCTGGGTATTGTTGCAGTTTATCGCAAGTGTCGCACGACTGTCGGTGCGGTCGCACGTGCGCGATGTGCGATGCTTGCGACGTGACCGAGCAGGAACTTTAAACAGCACATTCATACAACGATATGGTTGAATACAAACTCTAGTAGCTGCTGTCAGCGGCTTTACCCGCTTCAATGTCGGTATCTATCCCAAGGGAAGATACTCTCGGAATGAAGAGTAACCTAAGAGCTATTGCAGACTATAATACATTTATGTGCCAAATTTCATCTAGATCCGTTCAGCCGTTCCGGCTTGATTGAGTAACAAACAGTCACTAATCCAAACTTTCGCATGTATAATAGTAGTAATTAAGTAAGATTTGATGTAGAGTTAGGTTCATATCAGGCTGAGAATGTCATGTGAGTCCCAATTCTACTAAAGAACAAACCCTAATGTTTGTTCTTTAGTAGAACTGGGACGTAGTTTGGACCGACCTTAATCGAAATAAAATGACATTTAAATAAACTGTAACAAGTTTGAGAAATGAGTTACCCAGCTCACTCGTCGCCCTAGGAACGCCCCGTAGGAACTCTCCGGCACAAGTTGTGTTGAGGTGGGCTTCCAGTCGCACTACATCTAATAGAACATTAATTTTCACAAAATTGATGGCCATTGAGCAATATTGAAACTCCACGTACAGACCCGTTTCCAAACTTCTGGGTTCTGACCATCGCGGCGCCGGTTACGATTTTAATAAATCATGTTCGTACGACAAACGTCCCGACGGTTAACGAACGGTCTTTCGATTCATAAAAACCGGTTAAGTGCGAATTGGACCATCTATTCATTTAAACTTGATGTACTGTTGTGGTACATGGGCGGACTATCGGGCAACGGATTCCGAACAAAGTCACATTTTTGAACATATTATTTCAAAACCATCGATTTCTAATAGGTTCTCCTTCTTCTAATCTAAAAATAAAAATTAGATTATGCTCGGTAATTTCAAAGATATGGTGGAATCATATAACTGTTTATTTTAAAACTTAATTGACACCCTCATATTAAATCTATTAATTTAATATGTTGCATGGTATTGACCACAGTATAGATTACCTCCCAGGTCGAACTTTTTAGACACAAACAATACTGAACGAACATTAAATGAGTTGAACTTTTGAAACAGTTAACATAACTGTGACTGGAACACGCTTGGCTTGAATAAAACATGAGTGCGTCGTCAACCGCAGGCGTCGCTGATTTAAATGGCGCATTAACTGTTCAATACTGACTATTTAATACCTAGTTCCGCCGGTTCTGCCCGGCACACGACGTGCTTGTACGTGAAAAACATACAAACAAAAAAAAAGTTGAACTAGTTGTTTTTAGTCAATATTTTATTCATTTGTACTAAGTATATCCAGCTTAAACGTTAATAATATTCTTTGGCTACATTTTGGTTAATACTACAAATAGTTACGGAAATGTTTTATAAAATATCAAATTAAAACATTGTTGAAGTAATAAGTCACAATAACGTCCGCATACATGATGATCCGCGTACACTTGTACAAATGTTGCGCTGTTCACAGATACAAAAGTTTCGGCGCCTTCGGGCCTTTGTGTTCCCCCTACTTAGTCGAGCTGATTACTAACTTCGTAACTACGACTTGTCGGCTTCTTATCCTTCCTACTAATTGTCTACTTTTGTGTAATTGTTCAAGAAGCATTTGTTCAAGAAGAATATAACGTAAATCATTTCTCAAGCCGGTTTGATGAAGTAACAACTACTTAGTTGGAGAGAGATAGGTTCATAATGATATCTGCGGCCATAACTCTTTGTTATGGACGTAATATTAAAGTGTAAGTGTATTCGCCACAGCCAACTAGTCGACTCAGATTTAATGTACCAACACTTTCAACTAAAAAATGTAGATGATGGGAGCTTCTATATTACTCGTACATGTGGTCGTATTACAACGACTGCCTCAACAGTGTTATTTGGGGTTTCCATTCAAAACTCAGCAGTCGATTCATACGGTGGACGGCAATAGGCTCGCCCCATATTTCATGAGAGTAACTGGAACAATCTTAGCGTGCATACAACTCTGTTGAACCACTAGAGAAATATATATTGTGATTGTATGTTAATGTTTACTACGAATGTAAGGTTGCATATTAAAAAATCAAAACTTTCTCGAGCAAATTTCAAAAGAACAATAAACGAATTAACAAAATTTAAATGATCAAATGTTTTATTTAGAAACATTTTAGAATCCCAATGTATGTGACATCAAATGAACGACTGATCAAAAGTTGCTAGATAATGTAATTTTAGAATATCAAATCATAACTAATCAAATTTTATAATCACAAATGATTTCTTAATAAGAATTATTAATTCAAATGGGTACGTACCAAAATCCCGAATTTTAAAAGACCGAATTATAAATACCGATGGACGAAATCCCGATAATTGAAACGTAGTAACTGATTACCACCTTTTTTTTTTTTTTTGTTCTCGGGGGGAAATCCTCATGGAAATCCTCCACCCTGGGGCGGGTGGAGGGGTCTGTCAGACTCTTACTGACTAAAACCACCCCGGTGTTCCATCTTCCACCTACGCCGGGGATCGCGGGAACGTATGCGACTTCCGCAATCCCCGGCTGGTGCCGGCCCGCCTCTGCGGGCCACCTCGCGTCGGCGAGGGGAGTGAGGTGTTTAACTCCCCTCGCTACGTCAAAGAGGGGCGCACGGGAACACCACGCGCCGCCACCTCGGGTCCGGATGAATGGGGGGCGACGGACATCCCCAAGTCCGCCGCCCCTGGACCCAGTTAGGGGGGCCGGAAGAGGGCAGCGTATGCCCTCCTCCGACGCCCGATGCGCCTGCTGCGGGCAGGGAGAGCGGTTGTGATCTCCCTCTCCCTTTCCGCAGCCTCCTTCTGCGCGATAACTGTCTCGCAGAAGGAGACCACCGCGTCCCAGGACTCCTCACCGCCGACCATAGCATGGACTACGGCCGGCAGCGAGAGGTCACCGCCTACAACAGAGATGAGGGCACGGCGCGGCTCCTCCCAAGCTGCACACTCTGCAAGCGTATGCCGTGCCGTGTCCTCCCGACAGTCGACGCAGTGGTGGCATCGAGCGTCCGGCTCCCTGCCTATGCGACACAAGAACCTCCCGAAGCAGCCATGCCCCGAGAGGACCTGCGTCGCACGAAACGACAGGGAGCCGTGCCTTCTCCCGAGCCAGAGGTCGAGCACTGGCCGGATGGCCTCGATGGTGATGAGGCCGGCGGTAGGGCTCGAAAGCCTGTCCCGCCATTCCGCCACCAGGACCTCGCGCAGCTGCGACCGACGCAGCTCCAAGTGTTGCTGCGTCAGTCTTTCGCCGCGCGCCCGCGCGCCCTCGCGCCACCTATGCAGTGACGCGAGCACTTTCGCCTCCAGGTCCCACGGCGGAGATCCGGCCAGTGCGCAAGCCGCCTCGTAGGAGATCGTGCGATATCCCCTGATGACTCTGACGGCCATCACCCTCTGCGGCCTCCGCAGAACAGTGATGGTGCTGGCCGTCAGGTCAGCCGCCCAGATCGGGGCCCCATAAAGGGCCATCGATCGCACGATCCCCACGTACAACCGCCTACAGGCGGTGCTCGGGTCCCCCAGATTGGGAAGCAGCGTTGACAGCGCCCCCGCCGCGCCCAACAACTTGGGCGCCAGCCGCCGGAAGTGGGGGCCGAAATCCCACCGGCTGTCGAGCACCAATCCCAGGTACTTCATGGTGGACTCGACAGCGATACGGGCCCCCCCGACCACAATGTGCGATCCCGGCGGCGGCGCTCGCCGGGGGCCATGAAAAACAATGGCCTCCGACTTGTTGAGGGCCACCTCCAGGCCGAGGCGCCGTATGCGGCTCACCACCTGTGAGACCGCAGCCGTCGCCAGCAACGCTGCCTCCCTGTGCGAGCTCCCCCGGGCAGTGACCAGTGTGTCGTCAGCGTAACACACCAGCTGCACTCCCGGCCGGAGCTCGCCCCTCAGCACCCAGTCGTACCCGATGTTCCACAGGAGCGGGCCCAAGACCGAACCCTGCGGAACACCGCACGACATGGGGCGCTGGTATCTGCCATCGCGTCCCAGATAGGTGACACACCTTTCCGCCAAATAAGCCCCGACGACGCGGCGGAGGTAGGAAGGCACTCGATGAAAACGCAGTGCCTCCCGAATACAACTCCAGGGCAGGGTGTTGAAGGCGTTGGAGATGTCCAAGGACACCACCAACAACACACCGCCCCGCGACACCGCTTCCTCCGCCAGGACTCTCACTCGGGATATCGCCGTCACAGTGGAGCGCCCTTGCCGAAAGCCGTACTGGCATTCGGCCAGGTCCGGCCCCTCTCCGCACAAGTGGCCGACGAGGCGGGCTGCGACTATCCGCTCAAACAGCTTTCCCACCTCGTCGAGCAGCACTATGGGCCGGTACGCGGACGACGAGTCCGCAGGGCGCCCCGCTTTCCTGAGCAGGACCAGACGAAACTGATTACCACCTGCGCTAAGTTAGTTGACGGATGGTTTTAAAAAAAAATAACCACGAAGGCTAAGGTGGGACCTCCGCACCACTTCGCTCCCGCCTTAGCATTCTAACCTAACCTATCCGAGTCGGGGTACAACTGATCATGTTGTGCAAAGGTTTTCTGTATCAGACAGGCGCTATTCGCTAATATTATTTTTACCTTTTTCAGTTAATCCATTTGATAATTAGTAATTTATCCAGTAATCCATTTTGACCTTTAAATGATTTGGTCAATAGTGTAATAAATAATATAAACATTGATATTCCAGACTTTGGTCAGCTGAACTTTTGATCAAATGACCATCGTTATTTTAAACTTTGTTGATTTTCTAATATGCAACCGAAAATAATGGGTTCATTGCAAGTTGTGGTCAAACGATCCTAACTTACCGAAGAATGAACAGCATCGGACACCACGGCCTGTCATGCAGCCGTAGCGTGGTTCGCATAGCGCGGCACACGATTAGTAACGACATCAACCGACGAGCTCTTGTCAGCGCCAGCACAGCACGATGAGCTAGGAAGATTGTGCTAGCGCTGCTGTTGCGGCTGCGGAGAACCAAGCGGCAGAAAAATAATAACCTCGTTAGTAGTTATATTTTCAAGCCGTTTGGGGTTGAAACTCTCAGGTCGTGGGGTTTGAGTGCTCATAACTTGTTTAAAGATCTGTCAAGACGCTTAGTTGACACTTCGCGTGACCCAAGGGCTGCCTTTTTTTAGCGATAAGCATTTCCATACAACGTGGCAATGCGGCCAGCCTTTTGGGTACATTACCAGTGGCCAGCAATGCGGAAGGAAGGAGGAATTTTTCGACGCCATATTCTAGACTACTTTTAGTTAGTTAAGAGTTCTTTATTTAAATGTATATATAGTACATAAATAGACAATAATTTATAATTAATAAATGTTTTCCTAAGAATGTCTCTTGATTGTACTAAACATGTGTGAAATAGTCGGCAATTTAGATTCAGTTCAACTGTACACACAAGACGCTGATCTCAACTTCGCTGAGAAATGGCTAAGTGTAGCAGTGGTGGTGGCTGGATAATGTTACAAAAGTGTCCGGATATGAATTTCCGTTTATATTATTTTCATCAAGTTTGTTTAGAGGTAGCAGCTGCTCGAATGTACAGCAAATGTGAATATTTGATATTTCTATTATTACAATATCCAAACCAATGCGAACAGATGACAAATATTTTAGCAAGTTAATAAAATAATTATTATTTAAATTATCTATTTAAAAAAAAAGTGTAATCGATTAATATCTAGTCTTCGATTCTGAAATAAAGTATAATAAATAAATAATAGTAGGTACTTCATTATAGCTTTCCAAGCATGGAGTTTTTCTTAATTTTGTTCAATTCCTTCGGTAATACTTTCTGCGTTGTCGTTCAAGTCAAGCTCGGGTAACGAACGGTTGACTGACGTAACGACTAGCCAGCCAGAAATGACACAGAATGTAACGTAATTGTGGCTGCATATTTTATTTATGAACATCTTAAGACAGATTTTAGCGTCAAAGATTTAACGACTGCAAGTTCCGATGGAAATAGATATGCAAAATATGTATTCAAACTTTGCTCGAATACAATTATCTACTATGCCTAAAGCGTAGCTAGTGTGTGTGTGAGTATGTGTATATCTACTAGTTACACGCTATAAAAATATACGGGTGTTTGTTTGGGAGCCTCACAATATTGCAAGCGTGTTGGTCTGACTGTATTTAATGACAGGAAACGTTCAAGCATACGATCTACATGTTAATAATAAAACAGCTTTGTCTGATTAATCAATCAATCTCCCAAGCTGTGTCGGCTCCGGTCCATCAGGGCCTGTTGTTAGTCTAGGCGTTCAATTGCTTAATTTATCTAAATCGAAGGTATTGATTTTTATCACCGTTTCTCGACTAGTACGACTGGTTTGCGACAAAACGTGACGTTTACGTGTTTGCTTCGTTGCAGAGAACCGCTGTCGCTGCCCGTTCCAGATGTTGTACCTTCCGCCGCCGCCGAAGAGGCCCGAGCCACCCAAACTCACCGAGGAGGAGTCGCCCATCCCCATCGGTAAGCAACTCTATCTCGTTACCACAAGCTATGCCTGAAATGTGGATGGCAATATAACAGAAAAAAAAATTAACAACAAATATATTATAACTGATCAGAGTTAAAACTACTTATCTGTCTTACAATCTGTCTCCTTTGTGGGACATTCAAAGTATATTGGTTGGTGCTATCGCTGGCGCGCTCGGTATGTGGCCTGTGACACATCATCATTGTTAAAAAATTAGCTGTGTTTACTGTATTTACGCTTTAAACGTCGCGCTTTGTTGTGGTTTGCCATAAGTGGCCGGCCAGAGTATTTGGGTGTCGTTCGATGCACTCTTTATAGGCTCAGGTATGGCGTACAATTTCCTGTTTCACAGTGGGCAGGCATAGATCACGGTGTAATAATTCGTTGGGTACGAACCGGGGGCATTGGTTATCATTCGTATTGCTTTATTTTGAAACCTTTGTATGATTTCAATGTTTGAATAGGGCTCTGTTTTTCTACTTCTTTTTTCTTCATTTCTACTCATCCTAATAGCAAACTGTTCACAAGAAGTCTGTTTGGATCCTTAAAATATAATAACGGAAATCAAAACGTGTTCGCCTGAGCGCAGATATCAGGCGCCCAGCTATTACTGCACGTGCTCTTTGGCGCTAAGTTGCTCATACGTTCGTTCATTATTGCACCAGTATTATTTTGTATCTCGTCATGCAACACACTCATAGTCACATGTTACAAGTACGCGTAGATCCAAATAATGTCAATATAACACTATATTGACATTATTTGTATGTAACTATGTGTAATATAAAATTATTCCTGCCAAGCGTGGCGATTATGGCAAACCCCCCCTTTGCGGGAGGCCTATGGCCTATATCTATGGCCTATGCCACTGGATGTCTTTCGGCTTATGATGATGATGTGAGTAAATGTGTATCTTATAAGAAAATAACGTAGAGAAGACGTGTTTAATAGACATAACTCAATACTCAGCTATTTTATGTGTCTTTAATAGAACGCCAATAAAGGTGGGTCCAAATTTATGACATTCTATTGTGACATGGCTTCATGGCCGTTTCAGCAACGGGTGTCTGTACTGTTGATGAGGACGATATCTGTCACGCGAACAAAAGTACAATATTGGTGCGATCCACCCCCGAACTTCTGAAATGTTAGTAGTCACAGTGAAATACGTACGTGACAAGAGATAGTGTGGACGGTGCATTTTTCATGACATGAATAAACGTAACGTGTCACGAGCCGATCCAGTCAAGGTGGATCTTTTTCAAAAGATGTCCGCGTGATCCTGTACGCCCACACTTGTGTACTTATCACAGCTTCTGTCACAGCCACGGTTACGGAGTATTGGTCGATTGCATCCCCTCCTGCCCGCCGCGCTGCGCCGCGCTGCGCCGTGCAAGCGGTGGTCGTAACTCGCAACTATTTGCTTGATACAACTGCCGTCTACATTAATTTGCTACAAAGCCGAATTACATCGCGTGTGCTCGTCCATATAACAAGCCCCGTGACAATTGTCACTTCGGTCCGGCGAATGTCGCAAATGTGGACCCACCTTTACAGCCGCAATGTACATGTTACAAGAGACGTAAAGGCAGAGCTGTCGGTCCGTCGCCTGGGAGTGGATGTTTCGGCCTCTGAGTCACGCAACTACTACGCACAAAGCGACCACTAGTCGTACACTACTAAGTAGCACGAAATACAGCTGTATGTTTCATTCAAAGCAACAGCCTACAGATTGATTGGTTTAATCTTTTTGCTTTAATTAAACATATAATTAGAGTTATGTTCCATACATGTGCACGCTACCTGTGAAGCCAAACTTACTGAGTTTTGAGACATATACAGAATAGCCTGCAGTTTCTGTATGTTTAATGCATTCGAGCATCTAAAATATCTGATGGGTTTTGATGAGAGCTGGAAATATGAGTGAGACTTCTGCAAGTACCATACAGCCACTTTGAATAATGTCCTGTGTGTTTCGAATGTCGTTCTCTTCTTAAAGCTCCACGTGCCAAATTACTAACCGGGCGCAGTATATTATGTGTCATATACATTTTGGGGCGTTGCGGTACAATGAAATTAATCCGTTAATCCTTGCAGAGATTAGTGTTGCCGGTACATAAGCGCAATCTTTATTACGTTCAATAGATTACAGTGCTTCACTTCGGTTGGAATTAAGCAATATCTAAGTCTTATTTTTTTAACCGACTTCCAAAAGGAGAAGGTTCTCAATTCGTCTGTTTTTTTTGTATGTTTGTTATGCGATCATTCCGTCAATTATGAATTGATTTTGATGATTCTTTTTTTATTCAAAGGCCTATACTTCTGAGGTGGTCCCATGGGCATCAGGTCACAATCTGATGATGGGATCCTAGGGAAAACGGGCAACCCTCAATTTGTAAAGGCACATACAACGTTTTTCATATACTTTCTAAAGCTAATCAGATAATTGTGCCTGGTTATCAACATCTCACCTTGCTAAGCTGATAATGGAAGGTATAAGTCAGGATGTGATGCTGGGATCCCAGGAAAAATGTTTGTTCAGCGATATTTTCGCCAATTGTCAAAAAATATTCTTCCAAACAAAAAAAGGATCATCCAAATGATGATCCTTTTTTTGTTTGGAAGAATATTTTTTCAAACTGGCTCCATTTCAATTTGGTGATAATCTGATCAAGGATTTCAGAAGTAGGCAACGGAACTCTTCAGTAAATGATAGCAAATCTTCCGGGATTGCTGAAATTGCATGTCTGTTTATTGATTACAACAGTTCATTCAATTCAATTTTGAATCTTATTTTTATTTATTGTAAACCTACCACAGTATAGTCTTTATAACCCAAAGGTTGACTGGTACAGAATGCCTTGATGCATTAAGTCCGCCCATGTACCACTATTGTAAAGTTTAAAGAAATAAATAAACATCACGCCGGTACGCTGTGTGCGTACCCCTTGGTACGCAGATGCAAACAAGTCAACCTGAATTAACATGTTTTTGGGGTTATCTATTCGGGCATAACTTTATTGTTTAATAACCGATCTTGATGATTATTTTTGCATTGGCTTTAGTTATAGCTATAATGCTTTTGCACTGTGCGGTGAACTTCAAAGATAAACCAGTGACCTCCTCAACTTAAAATCAATAAAATCTAGCAAAGTGACATATTGTTAGGTTTATGTCAATCCCAAAGCAACGTAGATATTTAACTATGAGCTGGTCTGGACTTGTACTGAACGATGAAGTCACACAAAGTAACTCCGGCAAATAGCGCAACCACTTATTATGGGAATAATTTCAATTTAGTTGTGTTGTTACCACGAAAAAGTGAAAAAAAAACTTTTTACAAAATATACAACCGACTTCTATATTAAAAACAGTAAAAAGTATGAAATATCTTTAATTTCGCCAGTCGGTGTCAAAAACGAAAAAACAACCAAAAAGACCGACTGCCGAAATAAAGTTATTTTATACTTTGTTGTGTTTTTTATTTGGAAGTCGGTTGTATTTTTTTTCCTTCAATTATTTATTTATTTGAATGAGCAACTGCGGTCGGTAATGTTGCCTCAAGAATATTTCATTGTAATCTATCTAATTTTCTAAGAAAGTAATTTATAATAGGTAGTAAACCTTGAGCAAAAAGCTTTAACAATACATTATTTCAGATTGTATTTTGTGTCTCAGATATATCACACACACACAGTAAACAATCTGAAATATTATAATTGAGGTGACTTAAAGCTTCATTTAAAAAGGCAGAAATGTAGTGTTACAGAGTATTTTAAACTTTCAGAGTCAAATACAATTTGTATTAATCCCAAGTCGTATAAATAGTTATATAAGAAACCTTTGCGAATGCGAATGCGAATGGACATTACAGTCGAACTTCGTACAACCTCAGAATACATTTTTGCCGTGTTTTGTTTTTGTCATGTATCACAAATGGCGTTGTATTCGAAAATTATTTTTGTACTGCATATTTTACTTCTTTTTTTGTTTTAATAGTTATTCTACTTTTCGGGGTAAAGACAGATCCAACGAACCAAAGAGCTTTAAAATAGGTCCAGCCATTCTTGAGTTATAAATGGTGTAACTAACCAGACTTTGTTTTATATATATAGAATTATAGATATATAATATATACAACAATAATTGATAATAGAAAAATTAATTAAAATAGATAAATTTGATTTTTAATTGGTACCTACTAAGTAATTTAATCAAGCGATCTAGCAACTTAAATTTCTCGTCATATCTAAAGATTTAAGTGAAAACCCTAACTTAGTTTAAAAAAGTTTCTTTAAGTAGATATTGAATCTGATTTAAGTCACACTGGAATTTTTAGTCGGTCGTTTGAAGATTTTTTCTATTAAAAATATCGCGGAAATAGATGCCTATCACTAACGACATAATTATATTATATTATATCACTCCATTACACGCGCGACTAAAAGTTAAAGTTACACGACAACACGCGCGGACACTTGGGTGCCCCAAAGAAATGAATGAATTTCTGGTACTGGCATAAATTAAAAACCATGTTTTTGTTAACTTGTAAATCTATATGCATTCTAACTAGTGGCCTGCCCTGGCTTCGCCCGAATGTATCTTTTTTTCAAAATATTCTTTCATAAAAACCTTCTCCCTGACAAACTGGTCCTGAAATTGGTCTTGCTCACGCGTGATGCCCAAGAGAATTAGGAATTCATTTTTATATTTATAGATATTATATAGCTGAAGAGTTTGTTTGTTTGAACGTGCTTATCTTTGGAACTACCAGTCGGATTTAGAAATTTATATAATTCATTCATGAGAGAGGCTATGGGCTATACGGGAACGGGAAATTCCTACGGGAACGGGATATGCGTGCACGAAGTCGCGGCAAAAGTTAGTGTTCTATATTGAGTAATTTAACAAAAACAAAAATGGATGATTTAACATACTTAAAACCATTATTTACAAGACTCGTTTTATGATCTGATAAAAAACTTTTGCACAAAAAAATACAACCGGCTTCCAAAGAAAAACCACAACAAAGTATAAAATAACTTTAATTTGAAGTCGAAAAAGTTTTTTTTATTTATCACTTTGTAGTCGTGATAACCCGCAACTAAATTGACATTTTTCCCATGATAAGTAGTTGCGCTATTTCCCGATAAGGGCTTCTTTGTGTGTCTTCGTAGTCCATGTCCAGACCAGCTCATAGTTACCAAAACTCCTTTGCTTTGGGATTGACATAAACCTAACAATATCTCACTTTATTATATTTAATATATTGTAGGTTGAAGGGGTCACTTGTTTATCTTTGAAGTTCAATGTCCAATGCAAATTCAACATATATAATTAAACTCAACGCAAAAAGAATCATCAAGACCGGTTCATAAGCAATAAAGTTATTCCCGAATACAAAGCATGGTTGACTTGTGGACATCTGCGTACCCCTTCACAGCGTACCGGCGTGATGTTACGAGTATGTTATAAACTGGTGTAAACAATAAACAGACAAGCGATCTCAGCAATCCCGGAAGGTTTGCTATCATGTATTGAAGAGTTCCGTTACTTATCTCCGAAGTTCTTCATCAGATCTTCACCAAATTGTAATGGAATCAGTATGATACAGTCTTCCAAACAAAGAAAAAAAATCCAAATCGGTTAGGAAAATATCGCAGAACAAACATACAAATAAATTAAAAAATCAAATTGAGAACCTCCTCTTTTTTTGAAGTCGGTTAAAAAGTGAGAAAATTCAATACAGGAACATCAAATTTGTGTGACATTTCGAGAGAGTTAAAACTTTGGTTATTACGTGGGATACATAATTTATTACCTTAACTTATTGTCGTTTGACAACAGCAGTAAGAAATGTTAAACATTTCTTACTGCTATTCTGGTCGATCTATTATGGCCAACTAAGAGTTGGGGGGAGTTTATTTTTATGATGTTATGTTGTTTTCCTAAGTTCTAATCACCATTACTACCTATTAAGTATGCTACATCACCCTCTTCTACCTCCGTGGAATTTTGGAGCCAATTCATTGACAGATGTTTAGTACAAGCCCTTTTGACTTTGAAGTACCTAAACTGAAGAAAATACTTGAATTTAAACTCGATATTATAAACGCAAATAATGTCATACTATGATATAAAATAACACTAAAATGAATAGTTTACTTCTTGAAGAAAATAGCTAAAACTGCATACTATTGTTATGCTTCAAATAGTTACGTTATTTTACGCACGGGGCACATGTGTGCCCCAAAACCACTAAAACGTTTGCATTAAACCTCGTCCTCGTAAGATAGAGCTGCTCATACGATGTCAACTATAGGTGAAGAATACTAGCTACAGCAATTGAAGGCGGCCAGATCCTAAGTCTATTATTTTAGAAGTAATAAGCAAAATCAGAGGTTGGGGCACGCCTGTGCCCCACGCGTCGAATGGACTGATAAGTATAATACCTTTAACAATTATGGAATCAGCTGCTAAACCGCCTAGATGCATGAAGCACTTACTTTTTACAAATTACTTACTCAACTTCATGAATAAAACTAAGCCGAACGAGAAATTTGTTGTTTTCGCAGATGACACAGACATAATAATTGGGGCAAAAGTCATGGAAAAATTGACATTAAATACAAATACAATACTTAATAGAAAAAAATTGCAAATGTTTTACAGCCAATAACTTATTACTAAATACAGATGAAACTAACCTCATATTATATAAGACTACGACTCGTCATAATGAAAACTAAGATATACAAATAAATGGAGACATGATTGAATTAGTGGACAAGGAATTAATAAAGATTCACATTTAAATTAGAAACCGGAGCTTGCTGTTATTGAATCATCCATATCGTCAGCATGTTACGCTCTCAGGAGCCTTTGGGATGAATTGAACTTAGAACAGTTAAAGGCTGTATATTATGCGCTGGTCGAGTCTAGCTAAGGTATAGCATCGTGCTATGGGGAAATAGTTACAGTTATAACTGGCAGATAGTGTTCATTTTGTTGAAACGAGCCATAAGGAATGTCATAAAGAATGTCAGAATTGCACAAAGTGTCTCATGCAGAGATTACTTTAAAAAATTGGGAATATTGACAGTACCTAGCCTTAATATATTGGTCCTCTTAAGTTGTTTTGCTAAGTATCTACATGAGTTTGAAGCACAAGAAGAACGAGAGATTAGAGAGAGTACGCGAAGAAAAACCTTTAAGCAACAAATAGTATGTATGTACGTATGTAACTCGGGCTGGTTTCCGCAACTCCACGACTAAGCGCGTATTTTGCGTGCAGGTGGGACAAATGTGTCATTCTATCCATCCCAGCTCCCCAATGAAGGCCAGCAACATCTTGGTGTTACTAACTGTCTCACAAAGGGTACCTGGGTTACCGAAGTACTTAGCCCTGTAATCAGCGACTACCGGGCAGCTTAGTAGCAGGTGTGCTGCTGTCTCGTCCTCCTCCATGCAGGCTCTGCAGAGTGGGCTGTCGGTGACTCCTATGACATAGAGGTGTTTACTAAAAGACCCATGGCCACTTGTAACGGCTGTGACTGTGCACAACTGCTATTTAGTAAGTCTTAGGGCGTTTTTCGTGGAACGGCCATCAATAGAGGGAAGTGCCTCTTTGGCCTGCCTACACTCACCATGGTCAACCCATAGCTTGTGATGTTTATCACTAGTGCGTTTCCTTACCAGATTGCGTAGGTAACCGAAGGGGAGTGGTACATTAGGTTCAGGTCCTATCGTTGTCATACTCGACCCCCTTCTGGCGAGTTCGTCCGCTGCATCGTTGCCTCGGGATTCGCTGTGTCCTTTGATCCATTGAATGGTTACCTTGTTGTAACTACCAACCTGGTTGAGACGTTGGTGACACTCGAGAATCAGACCAGAGTTAACTGTGTGACTGTTCAGAGCTTGCACGACGGAGAGTATGCGTATTTAGTGGTCCCTAACTTCCCTGTTTATGATGGCTGAAGTCGCCAGGGAAATGCCCATGCACTCAGCTTGAAACACTGAAGCAACAAATAGTACCTAAATTTATTTTAGTACAGCATTGCTCACAGTCCCAAGCTGTAGAGATATTTAATAATTTGTCTGCTGAGCTAAAGGTCCTGGTTTATATCACCCACTTGTTACCAACCCAACACAACAGTCTGTATAATATATCGGAACTAAGTTCACACAATAATAATTGATATAACCTACATTTGACAATTTATAATCTTTTGACATTATATATTTTAGAATCTTTTGACATTATATTTAATCTGTTTGTCCTCATATTTAAAACTGTTTTAGCACTTTAGGTACTTGAATTTCACTTGGAATGCTAATTAATAATTCATTATTTGTATTTAATAGTAAAATGCATGTGTATATATTCAACACAATGTAAATTGTTGAATAAATGAAATGAAATGCACAGGACTGGACGAATTAGTGACACTAGGGAGAGGCTTTTGACAAGCAGTGGACGTCTTTCGATAGATATGGTAATGCTGATACTTGCAGAGGTCTCGGTTTGTGATCGACGGAATAGTCTGATTCTTTATATGCTAATTATTAAGAGTGTATAAGTACTGGACAATAGAGAGTTTTTCAGTATATACAAAGAAGTATTTCCAAATAGTTAGCATTTAAGTAGTTCCCCTCATCCGCGTCACGCGTGACATTAATCCCCCGCTCAGCACCGCGGGTCGGCGGCGCGTAACATGAATGGAAAGGAGCTTACAGCTTTCTGAAGCCTCCTGAGGCGTGAGCTGTAGGTACAACCGCCGCCGCGACGTGTGATCTAGGACGAACTACCCTAAGAGACTCACCTTTATCTTTACTGTACCACACCATATATAAATGAACACCATCCTTTGGTTCACACAGAACATTGGCGTTTATTTCTTACTCATGATAAATAATGGTTAAGCTTGCTTCAGAAAACAACTTACTGTTTCAATGTTTGTGAAAAGTTATAAATTATAATCCCTATTATTTGTCGCAAATAACGCTCCCCTCGTTTCCATTATTTATGTCAAAACACTCACAAGAAAAAAATTATGATAATGCCCTCATGGGTCTCGATAAATAAGCCTCAGAGTATTGCCGACGACACACGACAACTTATAGCGACTCTATGGTTGATGGAATATTCTCTTTGACGATGTTAATTCAGTTTTTATGAGAGCAGCGCTGAATATTAAAGTTATTTCATTATTGAAGTGTCGGCGCCATATAAAGCGCTTTATTAGCTAGTGCGCGCACGAAGCGTTACGTCATACTACATTCTGACAACACAACGTTCTCCTAGAATACGTGATGAAAGGTAACGCCTACGATCTTGGAGATTACCTAGAAACAAGATTTCAGTTTGCTTTAACATTTATAATCAATTTAAATTTAAAAAACATTTTAATTCGTTTAAAAAAGCATTTAAATTCAAATAAAAAAATATATTTAAATTCAATCAACTACTGCTTTCAAATTCAAATTCAAAAGTCATTTATTCAAATTAGGCTGAGTGCCAGCACTTTTTGAACGTCAAAGTTCTACATAAAGACAGTCCCCCAAAACGCCCGCCCGTCACCACTTCCTAGTGTTTTAGCTGGGAAGAAGAAGTGGCGCAACAAACTCCCCAGCAACACATCTGTCTGTTGAGTTATAAGAACTATCACTTATACAAAGGTATGTAAGTAGTCAGTATTCTTACAAAGAAAACAATACAACAAAGGTAACACGTAAAAACATAAAACTTAATAATTCGCTACTTGTAAGCTAGCACACTCCATTATGCCAGCATAAACAGACAAACTCAAGCATAAAAACAATATCAAATCAAACTAAATAAGCCTCCAGACATGAAGGGTGTGCCCGCTTACACGTGCTGACTAAAGATTTTCTTAGATTTAATTAAAAATTTAATACTAATTGAAAGTTTTACTGTTATCTAAAAACCAGCTTAAGATTAGATAACCTTCGTGAAAGTTATGATAGAATCTTCACTAAGTACTCTGATGTTATGAGTGATGTTGTGTCTGAGAGTAACGTGGGTATATGTGGGGATTGTCTCCACGACGCGACGCCGACGTAGGTACAATACATGAAGAGAACAAGAAAGGGCAGTGCTTAGAAATATCAAAACACGACCATAGAGTTTAGTAGGTTCCTGTGCAAGTTATCACTTTGACATTTTATGTAGGTACAGTGCACATGCAATCCTTAACGACGGTAACAAGCCTACCTACCGACAGTCAAGCTGACGCAAAACAAACTGAAAGTAACATCATTTTGCTCCCCAATTTGTTCCCCAGTGTCGCGGCCTCCGTCGCTGACGCGCGTCTGCCCCTGCGCGCACTGCGGCAGGCCGCTGCTGCCGCAGCTCGAGCAGCCCATCTGTCTGCAGTTTGCCGCGCTGCCGCTCAGGACAGGTATCACACTATGTCACTATGTTGACGCGCGTATGTTACACGTACTACGAACATTAAGTTTGAAAGAAAAAGTGTTTTTCGTCTGCATATAACACTTAATTCCATGTTAGAGGTAAGGTAAGTCATTTAAAATAGGCCAAGAGTTGAGCCCCAAAACCGAAGTATTTTTTCCATTAATATTCAACTCTCTTTCCTATTACTCGTGTATGAAGGCAGACAATCCAGAGAGACGGCCTGAATCACGTAGTGGTGTAGTTTCCTGATTAATGTTTCATGAAGTATGCTATTGAATATCTTCGACAAATCACAAAACATGCTCAGAACATCGCATTTGTCTTCCCATGCATCAAAAATGATGAAGTCCAAGTTCACCACCTTGTTGAACGGCGCCTTGTAAAACCAAACTTTACGGTATGCTATAACTCATGTATATTTTAGAATCTTTATAATTGCTCTAAAATAAGCTTATAAAATATTACAAAAAAAAAAACAAACTGAAATAGTTCTATAATTAGAAGGAATAGATGCACTCCCCGTTTTGAACACTGGTATCAGATAGAGTAAGAGCTCGCGACGATCAGGCACTCGTTATTTTATAAAAGCTCTAAGTTTCTTTGTGTATGTCGCCAATATAGTTAAGATCAATCCCCGATTATGAAGTTTGAATAACGGTACCTTCGCTTTTTTTTCGATGGGTAATTATCAAATGACTCTGCCTGACGCAAAGGGCATTTGGAGGAACATGGATGGGTTTTATTCAGTAAGAGTGTGACACTCCCTTCCGCTCTGGGCGGAGCGGAAGGGGGGGTTTTGAGCTACAGGGCCGCGATGACTCTTTCGAACGAATTCTGCATCACGGTGGCTTGGCTAATAACAGATACTTATCAAAGGTGTATCAAATTGTTTTTAAAATTAGTTAATGTACTTATATATAAAAACTGACCTTTATACTTTAACGAATTTGAAGTTCCTACAATTTTATACACCTTTACACTACCTGTAACCAGCCAAAGCCACCACGATTCAAACTTCATAGTCGGAGGTTGATCGTACCTGAATTGTCCCCAATTCAGGTACGATCACAGATTAACTTTCAGTTGTATAAAATAACGAAGGTCTTATCGTCACGGGCTCTTGGGATATTACTTTTATTCATTAGGGCACGATGAATACAATTATTGCGTAAATGTAAGTGCTAAAGCACGAAATGAACTACAATATTAACAGCAACGAGGTAACTTCCACGGAATCATCAAATACATTTCATTGCATAGTAATGTTAAGCCGAATATATAAAGAATTTAATTACCTAAGCAAAAATAGTATCAAGCTTGAATTGTCAGAGCAAAACAGATTGTCCTTCCAAATGAGTGAGGCAATTAGAGTGGCGTACACGAAAATGATCAAAATGACGGGATGGCCGACTGACTGCCTTCGTTAAGCGTCTTTTAGCAGACGTTCTACAGTTTCTGAAGCACAGCTCGTTTATTATGTATATTTGTTTGTCACTTTTTGTGTTATTAAATTTTAACAACAAAGCCATGTTTATTGAAATGTTCTACACTTATTATTACGATACGCGCTAAATTATAAAACATAACCTAACCCATATCATCGCAAGCGAATAATGTTTGAGTATAACTAGTGTTCAAGTGTTTGTGCTTGCGAAACTTCGAGCGCAAATAATTTATCGTTCTCAATAAATAATTACTTCTAAATTTTAATTAATTGATATTGTTTACGTAAACAAATAAGTAACTTTCGCTGTAATTATTAAACTGAAAATTTGTTTACTATCACAATAGAACTCGGTTACACGTAGTATGCTAATCGACTAAACGATTTATTTCCGAACAGTTCGCACGCGTACGCTGCTCCTGCGCAACGAGTCCGTGATGACGGCGCACTGGAGTGCCACCGAGCGTCGCTGGCCGCGGACACACCACAGGACACTAGACACAGGTCAGATACTTACATAACATCACGCACGCTGCTCCTGTGCAACGAGTCCGTGATGACGGCGCACTGGAGTGCCACCGTGCTTCGCTGGCCGTGGACACACCACAGGACACTAGACACAGGTCAGATACTTACATAACGTCACGCACGCTGCTCCTGTGCAACGAGTCCGTGGTGACGGCGCACTGAAGTGCCACCGAGCGTCGCTGGCCGCGGACACACCACAGGACACTAGACACAGGTCAGATACTTAGATAACACAAACTTGCAAGTAGGAGTGGGCCGCTACGTGTCTATATCACTGAACTCTTTTCAAGCGGCTGGACTGATTTCAATTTTATTTATGTGTTCTTGCGGCAGTGAAATCACATAGAGGTCTCCCTGTATGATTTAAATGCTCAAAGATTGTAATTATTTATTTGTGAACATAGGGTATGGTTTATGATGTTTTAAAAAATATATAATGCCCCAACAATGTGCCGCCAGAAGGTCAATTTCACCCAATGAGTAGCGGCTCAATTAGTTAGGTACTGGTTTTTTTTTTCTTAGGAAAACGCAATGTTTTGGCAGAACAACGTCTTTCGGGACCGCTAGTTAGTAAAACATTTATTTAGTTTCATTATTAACATTGAGATCGAGGTATAGTATTAATTCTCGTAGGTAAATGAGCACAAATAATAAAAAATGAGAACAGCGCCAGAGCTAGGACAGTCTAAACAAAGCTGTATGATACACTCACGTTTGGTTTGGCGTAGTAAGCGTAGCGTGGGCTAGATGGGTGGAATGACATTTTTTTTTCTGAATTTTAAGTTTCCTGGTTCCTCAAACAGTGATCCATCATAATGGAAATGTTCATGCCAGCAAGTTCAGCTTTCTAACTCAATATCGTGGTGGCGCATTAGGTATGAAGGTAGAAAAATAAGAAAGAAAAAAAGTTATAAATAAACATTTATTTATGTCAATAATACTGATTTTACTGAATTTATACTTAAAACTACTAGTAAAATGAATAACTATATTAAATTACCATTAAAATAACATTTTAATGTTCAGTATCAGAAGTCCCAGTGTCTTCTTTTTGGCGGAAATACTGAGATTCCACCATCTCTAGCATCGAGTCCATTAACAGACGCCGAAGCTTCAGTTACAAGTTTGACACACCTTTCGACTGCTTGAGTGTGGCAAGGGTACTTCTCAATATCAAACAATTTACCTCCAGATGCAATTTTTGTAGTAATTTCCGAGTCGCTGTATTTCATTGTTACAGGAGGTTCCGTTATCTTCTCTTTTGTCGCATCTATTTTTGGCTCTGGTAACTGGAATTCACGAACTTTCTTGCCTTTAAAACTCTCCGAAGAGCCAGCTCTCGTACTTGTTTTTTTTTTTTTTTTTTTTTTATTTGGTTAACCAACAATTGTGTACACATAACATCACAAGTTACATTGTATATTCTTTAACAAGTGCAACAATTAATTAAAGGTTAACACCTCATGCATAATTTGTGGTTTTTCACATTACTAAATCTAAAAATTTATAAAATATTAGCTTATTACTTAATGTTTAAAAACAATTTTAGACAAAAATAATGAATTAAAAAAAAAAGTTTGGTCAGTAAAAATTTTAAAACAACACACAATGATTAATTTAAGTTAAAATTAAAACTAAACAAGACAATCAATAAATTACAAAAAAATATTACAGCACATCATTTATACATTTAATTATAATAAAATAAAATTAATATTAATAATTAATAAAAATTAAATCAAATCATACAATAATGTTCTCTAATTATATTGCAAAATTTGCCCAATTTGTCATGGTGTATGTCAATTAAATCACTGCAACTGTTTACTATTTTACACAAGCGTGGAATCGGAGAATTTGCACCCAGAACCGTTCTGCGTAGCGGTGGGAGCAATGGAGTGATGGGGTTTCGCGGATTTCGTGATGGGGCTCGAAATTTAAAGAGACTAAGTAGATTAGGGCAGTCGGTTTTATTTCTAAGCAGTTTAAAGAGAAACACGGCGTCAATTATTTCTCTTCGAGATGATAATGAATGTATCCTGAAGTATTTCAGACGAGTGTTATAGGAGGTCAGCTGTTTTTTTTTCCCTATCGAAAATGCAAGATGCCAAAGAAACCGCTTTTGTACCCTTTCTAATTGAAGCTTGTGTGTGGCGTAGTGGGGTCTCCATACAACACTGCAGTACTCCAGGACGCTTCGTACAAGACTATTGTACAGCATAATTTTAGTGCCAACTAGTCTGAAACTCTTTGTGCTTCTCAGTACAAACCCTAACATTTTAGAAGCTTTTTTGCCAATATTCTCGATGTGAGGGATAAAAGTTATTTTTTTATCAAAAATTACTCCTAAATCTGTGATTTTTTCGACTTGTTGTATTTTTGTGTTGTCGATTTGGTACTCTGAGTGTATAGAATGAGCCTTTCGTGAAAATGACATATGGTAGCACTTTTTTAAATTTAATTCCATCCTATTATTCTTACACCATTCGACAACTCTATTCAAATCATCCTGTAGGAGCGCGATATCGCAAGATTTATCGATTGCTCTGGCAAACTTTAGGTCGTCGGCGTATAAAAAGCACTCGGAGAAGTAGAAGCAGCTGGGAAGGTCGTTGATAAAGATGATAAATAATATGGGAGCAAGATGTGATCCTTGTGGAGCTCCGGAAGTCATACGATAATTGCTTGCGGATCGAAAACCGTTCACCACAACATAGAATTCCCGACCTACTAGGTAGGATTCTAACCATTTCAGCAAGGGCCCAGTAATACCATATGTGGCTAGTTTATGAACTAGTATGGAGTGAGAGATTTTGTCGAAGGCCTTGCTGAAATCAGTGTACAACACATCAAACTGTTTATTTGAATCAACAGATCGTATGAGAGACTCCGTAAAGGACAACAAGTTTGTGGCAGTCGATCTAGACGCAACAAAACCATGCTGATGGTCACTCAAATAAAGTTTGAAGTGATGTTGAATGTGAGGGCAGACTATCGATTCAAATACCTTGGCAAAGGTGGAGAGAATCGCGATTGGCCTATAGTTGGATATGGTGTCTTTTTTGTCCGACTTGTACACCGGAACAACCTTAGCCTTTTTCCATTCCGCAGGAAAGGTTCCCGTTGCTAAAGACACTCTATATATTTTCAGAAGCGGGGCAACTAAAGCAGTAGCGCAGGCCGAAATGAATACTGGTGGGATTCCATCTGGACCTGCACTTTTCCTGATATTAACAGATTGTAGCTTCTTGATGAGGGTATCGCTGTCTAATTCAGGGATTGATAGACTCTGGCTATTTACTTCTATAGAGTCCAGAAAGTTTGAGTCACGCTGAAATTGAGTGTTGTGATCAGGAGTGTAGACCGATGCAAAATAGTTGCCGAACATATCACAGACAGTTGTGCCATTTGATGAGTTAGTCTGTCCGTCAGTCATTACAAGTGGATATGCACTAGACCCGCCACGTTTGGCTTTTAAATGAGTCCAGAATACTTTAGGATTTCCCTTTATTTCAGATTCTAGGTTTGCCATATAGCTATTGTACGAATCTTTAGCTAGATTTTGACAGCGTTTTGTGAGTAACTTTAGCTCTAATTCATCCAACGGATTTTTATATTTTTTGAAGCGCAACCTTAACTTATATCTTTCTTTTAATGTCCTTTTAACAGCCCTGTTAAACCACGGGGGATAGCGGAAGGTCGCAGACCTACAATTGGGGACAAAATTATTGATTGCAGCGTTCAAAACTTCATAGAACTCTCTGACCATAACGTCTACATCATCACTCTCTGCAAAATGTCGCTGCCAGTCATGCTCGTTAATGTAGGCTCTAATATGTTTGTAGTCCGCTTTATAAAAGTTTTTTCTCCGGTTATGCTTATTGTATGGGAGATTAGATTCCTTCAATATTGATAGAGTAAAATCAAGCGGGGGATGTAGTTTATCCACAATCGTTAAAGAGCAACTGGATTCACTTACGGTACATGATGGTATTGTACATAAGACTAGATCCAGTATACGACCCGAACAGTTTTTAACTAAATTGTGCTGAGTAAGTTTACATACATTCATGAATTCCAATAATCTCATCCAAGTGTTGGGGAGTGAACCATTGAGAGCACCTGGGTCCCAGACTATTTTTCCCAAATTGAAATCACCTACTATACAAACGGGAATATCGGTTGACTCAAAAACGTTATTGCAATGTTCGATAGAGGGAAGACATACAGGTGGAGGAAGATAAACTACACAGAGAGCTAGCTGTAGTGATCTTTGAGTAGTTGAAACATCATCTAGTAACATGTTGATTATCATCTAGTAACATAGCCAACAATAGATTGTCGGGGTGCATGAAGAAAGAATTTCTTTGAATAGTGTTTAAGACACCACTATTTAAGTCATCTCCTAAATACATACTTCTTTTGACCATATTAAAGATGTGAATCGGACCATATTTACAAAAGGATTTTGACTTGATATCAAACCAATTTGGTGCGTAAACTTTCATGATAAAAGTGGCCAGTTCTTTCAAATTATTTGTCGGTTTAGCTTGCACCGCCGACCATAGCATGAACTACGGCCGGCAGCGAGAAGTTTCTGCCTACCACAGAGATGAGGGCACGACGCGGCTCCTCCCAAGCTGCACACTGTACCAGCGTATGCCGTGCCCTGTCCTCCCGACAGTCGACGCAGTGGTGACATCGAGCGTCCGGCTCCCTGCCTATGCGACACAAGAACCTCTCGAAGCAGCCATGCTCCGAGAGGACCTGCGTCGCACGAAACGACAGGGAGCCGTGCCTTCCCCCAAGCCACAGGACGAGCACCGGCCGGATGGCCTCGATGGTGATGAGGCCGGCGGAAGGGCTCGAAAAGCTGTGCCAATATACAAGCGAAGAATCCTGTTAGCACAAGTTAACCATCGAGAATGAGCTAGTTTTCCTGGGCCTTTGTTAGCAAAGTTTGGTGGAACTGTACCAGAAGAAATAGCAGAACATATCTGATAAAGGTATTTTTGATCAAATCAATATCCAGATTCGGAAATTCGTTGGAGATGGATTCGAATGTTTCTATTTATAAGTCAAGACACTTATCAAGCTGTTTTCCTAAGCTGCAAAAGTATTGGGGCCTGTAGTTTTACCGTCGAGACTGGAGAACAAATGACGAAGTGGTAATTCATTTGCATGTAGCAATCACACAAACCATTACAAAAGGCGCTTCAGATGTTATTGTAATAAAACAATGACTCCATTTTTCCGGTAAAAGGTTTTAAGGTTCGTGTTTTTCTATAGATTGCAATTCTTTACGAATCTTCTGCCATTCTCTGCGTATTTTGCTTCGGTCTACTACTTTTGATGAGTCCTCAGTACTGATGACATTTAAGTCAAGTCAGAAACTCCAGTTCTATCGCACGTTGTAGCAAGATTTTTCAGCTTATCTCTCATCTGTTGAGTTTTTTTAAGGGATGGATTAGATACTAATTTTGCAGTACGAAATTCATCGTCCTCATCTGATGTTTCAGCAGAAGAGCTGTCAGACGTCCAAACTATAACTGGGGCAGATGATGATGTACTTGGAGTGACGTTATATTTTGCAGCAAATTCTTCATATTTTAGCTTCCTAATTTCACGACGTTGCAAAGATTGAGTTGCCACCTTATCCACAGAACCAATATACATTTGGCGCTCATGTCGTTGATCTTTTAAGAAGTTTTCCTCAGCAACGGGTACTTTAGTCACACATTTGCATAGTTCTCGGGATACACATTTACATGTTGCGATATCAAACAACTTATTAATTGAGTCATCGTAGAATTTTTGGAGTCATTACGTAATTTTTTCACATCCTTGTACTTTTGATAATATAAAATCAGCCTAGACACGACTTGTTGATGGGTAATTGTAGGGATAGATGCTTTACTCCAGATTGCATCAATATCGGAAGCAATCATTTCACATAAATCTTTGACTGAAGGGTCCTTTCCATTATTCAACTCTAACATTTCGCTTCTAATCCATAAGTACTTAGTGTTTAATCACATCACAATATGTAGGTAACATGTTATCACTGAATTTGATTGGATCACCAAATATAGGACACCGGATATCTTTACGCGTTTTATTAACGTTTTATTAATTTACTTAACGTTGGCACTATTTGAAAACCATTTATTAAAGTTTTATAAGAAAATACTATGTTCGCGTTCGAGATCACACTTAGACGAAGTTAAAAACGGTATATTTGTAAGCAAAGCATGTAAGAATAACTCTTTTGTGAGGGTAGGCTTATAAGTAAAAATATTCGTTTTTCTTAAACTATAATCTCAATGCGCCACCTGAAAATAAAGTCACCAATTAATAATACAGGAGATTTGAAAAGAGCAAATTTATTTATTTTTTCCTGTGTTTCACTCCACCCTACGAGACAACGATGCATAGTATACCGTATAGGGTAAAACCAGGATAGTTGCCCTAGGGATATAGTTGCCTCGATTTTAGTTACTCTAGCTTCGCGGATGAATCACATGGTATTTTATTTATCAATCGAGAGACTTTACAACGACAACTAAGTAGACCGTGTTGCATGTGTCTGTGCGATTGCATGGGAAGGCAAGGTGCGATCAAAGTTTTTGCGCGATAAAAATCTTCTTTCTCGGCGGGGCACCTATCCTAAACGTAATTTACATGGATTAGGCAACTATCCCCCATCCATATGGGGGATAGTTGCCTAATCCATGTAAATTCGTCCAATCCATGTAATGTCGACCTCTAAATTTTGTGACATCTATCCCATGATAGATGTCACAAAATTTAGAGGTCGACAAAAATCGCCAATATTCTGGAAATGTCAAAAATAATGTTCTTTACTTTCACAAATTTGAAGATAATAAACCAAAGTACCTACCCGTTTTATGAATAAAGTGACAACTAACTAAATATATAATAATTATAAATTTTTATAAAAAGTGTGGCAACTATCCGGCTTTTACCATACATTATAGACTGTTACGCAGAATCAAGTCACATTTTTACAATTTGAATACAAATATTAATAGTCCACGACTGAGCTCGTAGGCCTGACATGACAACCAAGATGGCGTTTCCCCCACCATTATGCCTACGTTTCGATAAACGGACTGTGATTGGTTAGTCGTGCCGTCCTCGAACACAGTCGGTACTACAGTAGTCAATATTAAAATCCGATTCGATTTAACATCTTAATTGAATAAAATGACAAGCTAATCACATTTGAGTGATAACATACATTTTAGGGTTCGCTACTTAAGTAGGCTGAAAATTAAAATAGTTAGTAGTAGTTTTAAAAGAAAACATTTTTGAACATTAATATCATAATTAATAAACCGTTTCACGTTTCAAATACAAAAGCTCCTAAAATTTAAATGTATTTACAAAATTTGTCCCATTCAAAATCAGCCTACTGGGATAAATATTCATAAGATTGTCTGAACATAAAATCCTCATTGTACAGAATGAAAAGCCGACAGCGGGATTTCCTTATTAATACTCTTAATTCAAAAACAAATCACAATCTTGGAGACGCTGCGCTCCAAAATTTTAACTGGAGGTCGGAGTTCACACT
>NDFZ01004708.1:77758-97345 GCA_002192655.3 Mamestra configurata | reverse complement strand
CGACCGACTGCGAGCCGCCACCGTGCAGTGTTTCACACAACGTGAACAAAATAATGACAATAAATCATTCATCTTTGTTATCATTATTAGGTTTGCGACGATCTCTCCTCAGACGTCAACTTCACACAGAAGGTTCGTGGTAATTGTCAACATTTTCATTGTATCCCAAAATCATTACAGCAGACCTGAGAGACAACTGCAAAATCTAAAGACTCATTTTGATTGACTTTGATTCCTAAGTTCAGTTGCACCTTGTATAAATGTTAGGTTCTCAGAAGTCGATTGGCTTATAAGCTAGTAATGTACCTTGATCTAAGAGCAGGCGGGAAGCAAGGAACACCATTCTTAGTATGCGCTGTGTAAGGATTTGTGGCGACATTAAACTTTCAAGCAACATATTTTATTACCGGTGATTCTTTCCACAATTTCTATAGCTGCCTCCGCTAGTGTTGTCCTAACTTTGTATATTTTCCTCGCAGTTCTCGTATAACATGAGGTAGTGTTGTGCTTCCAAACTAATATCGGAGGTACTGAGTACATTAATCTTTGAAACTTTTCCGTTTCCTGCCTTTTATGTACTGATAGTGGCTGAGCCCGAGTTAATGTTCCGGACTTCGGGAAGAGTTACTGGTGTTTGTTTATTGCTTTTTATAAAAAAATATTTTGTTATTATTCAAAATAGAAATTACTTCAAAGCATAACAGCCAGCATGTAGCTTAGTAAGAACCCCCGCATGGTCATCTGAAAGTACTTATTTAAAGTTTATGTGTTGCTTCATTGAATAATTTTAGAGCCTTATCTATTAGACAGAGTGCCCATGGTTTGTATAATTCAATTAATAATGTTTCTTGTTTCAAAACAACGTCATAAATTAATAGCACTTCCGTGTTCCCCCAGGAGCGTCACGGTCTGTTCGACAAAACTGAACGCTCCTCCAGCTAAACTACTTCACGTTATCTGTCAAATCGATCATAGTCAACGCACTCTCGTTAATAACCAGCGCCAGTAAACCAGAGATTAATCTGCCCTTAATTCGTCGCGTAGATCTAAATTAGCGTGTGGTTTTGATGAGCGCGTTACTTCCCGCAGGCACCGACACCGACACACACACAAACACGAGTTCTCTCGCGGATACTCGGAGGATCACACGCATGTGGGTGGAACAGCAACGGAATCAATGAGCAGAAGTTTACACATTTTATAAGATGAAGTATGACGTCTTCGATCGTCGGCGTAGGTAGACAACTGAATAACTCAAAATTTCTAGATTGGAGAAAATTGCTATTATATTCTAAATACACAGACGACACAATAAATTGCTTGCGTATTACAAAACACTGCGATGCGTGCGCGTTACGTCCGTGTCGCGCGTCAGTTTCCCCGCTTCCGGACCGCGCACTCCGTCTCACTCCCGTTCCCGATCATAAATAATTGCACGTTTACATATCAGTAATAAATAACTTCATTTATTTAATTATAGTTTCTGACCATATTGTGTTTGATTAATATTGTGTTATAGAAGAAATCGATAATGGAAATTATTCATAAATTGAAGTACGTAACATTAGCATTTCAAACGTGCAAATTAAACAACTCGAGTTATTTACTTTTCCTTGAACTTCGTTAATTTGATTATAATATTTGGAGTCGAAGAAAAATTAAACAACTTTATGTAACTCTTGTAATACTCAACTGATCATTCAACATAGTTATGGATTTATAATAGAGTTATCGTGGCCCTAGAACGAAAACGGCATTTGAAGCAACACGGGTGGGTTCTAGTCAGTAACACTGCCTCCCAATCCGCCCAGAGCAGGACTCATTTGATGATTTATCATCCATAAAAAAAAACAAGGTGATAGTAGATACTGAAATTGTAATAAATTGAAACTCAGCGGTATACGCTGAGTTTCAATTTAATACAATTACAGTATTATCATGTTAACGAGTAGTGACGTAAAATTAGTTCGGTAATCATATTATAGGGCATTTTGGATTTGTTGAATGCACATCGAGGTGACACGGTGCTGGGCTCATTACGTGTCGGTCGGTAGGACTATGTTCAGTGAGCCGCGCGGCCGCCGGCCAGGGTGACGCCGCGCCGCGCCGCGTGGAGAGCTATGCTAATAAAACCTTATTTAACAGGGCTGGCAAAATTAATAGTAGATTTATCTGAAATTATTTATAATTCAAAATGAAATAAAATCAGTTACATTATAATAATTCTATATTGTCATCACCATTATTATTTTAAAACATTTGCGATTTCACTCACAAAATAGATTTCTACCGGTAGATACCTTTTAATAGATAAGGCAAATGACGCTCGGGGCCGTAGTAGGTACCTAAATATTGATTTGAAATCAAAATGTTGCTTGCTCCAGTATTCTCTCTGATGTACCTTGATCTAAGAGCAGGCGGGAAGCAAGGAACACCATTCTTAGTATGCGCTGTGTAAGGATTTGTGGCGACATTAAACTTTCAAGCAACATATTTTATTACCGGTGATTCTTTCCACAATTTCTATAGCTGCCTCCGCTAGTGTTGTCCTAACTTTGTATATTTTCCTCGCAGTTCTCGTATAACATGAGGTAGTGTTGTGCTTCCAAACTAATATCGGAGGTACTGAGTACATTAATCTTTGAAACTTAAAATAAAATCAGTTACATTATAATAATTCTATATTGTCATCACCATTATTATTTTAAAACATTTGCGATTTCACTCACAAAATAGATTTCTACCGGTAGATACCTTTTAATAGATAAGGCAAATGACGCTCGGGGCCGTAGTAGGTACCTAAATATTGATTTGAAATCAAAATGTTGCTTGCTCCAGTATTCTCTCTGATGTACCTTGATCTAAGAGCAGGCGGGAAGCAAGGAACACCATTCTTAGTATGCGCTGTGTAAGGATTTGTGGCGACATTAAACTTTCAAGCAACATATTTTATTACCGGTGATTCTTTCCACAATTTCTATAGCTGCCTCCGCTAGTGTTGTCCTAACTTTGTATATTTTCCTCGCAGTTCTCGTATAACATGAGGTAGTGTTGTGCTTCCAAACTAATATCGGAGGTACTGAGTACATTAATCTTTGAAACTTAAAATAAAATCAGTTACATTATAATAATTCTATATTGTCATCACCATTATTATTTTAAAACATTTGCGATTTCACTCACAAAATAGATTTCTACCGGTAGATACCTTTTAATAGATAAGGCAAATGACGCTCGGGGCCGTAGTAGGTACCTAAATATTGATTTGAAATCAAAATGTTGCTTGCTCCAGTATTCTCTCTGATAAATTGTAGTGACGTAAATTCCGACGTCCAAAAATATAAACAATCGTTAAATACAAAGCTCCACCGGGACCTGTTAATTAAAAGTACTAAATTAATTTATTCCAATTCCCTGTAAATATACATTTTCGTGGAGACAGTTCCGGTTTGAAGATAATACTATTAATTCCGACTAGATTTTGATTACGTTGTGTTCAATTGTTTTTATTTTATTTGGTTGTTTTGTTTAATTATTGGTTTTAATGAAAGTCACGCAAATGTGAGTTGAGAAGGCACCATTTAGAAATTATTAAAGAAACATGAAAAAAAGATGTTTTTTGTTTCAATTTAGATTGCCCATAACCCAACTTTCCCGCTCACGTATCATTTGATATCCATAGCTCGCGGATACCCATAGCTTGCACGTTACAGTACAAAGCAAAGCGCTGTGCGTACACAGCTTTATGCGCGTGTTAGTCACTTTGACAGCTGTCATCTGACACCTGACGCGTCCTCCGAACTATATTAATCTCATAAAATTATAATGAGACCCGCAAGTCTCCTGCACCGCTTGCATTAGTGACTCAACTTCACATGCGTGACGCGAGTGCGTCGCGTCTGCTTGTGATTTTCGACCGAGTGTGTGACGTCACCAATGTTCCGTGAGACGATGCCTCAGCACTCCAGTGGTGAAACTTTTTACAGAATACTATGCATGATGCACACAGTGCATCTATTCATAATCTTGCGAGGATTAAATATGTAGTAGGTACTATATTTTAGTCAAATTCGTTATTTGAGACTTACCTACAGATTTAACTTATTCAAGACCGACCAAGGTAAGTAGTACAATACAATCTACCTACGTTGGTCGGATTTAAATAAATATGTAAGTTTGATTACTTAGCTCACTCGTATAATTTCGTCCGTCCCTTTTATCGTAGTTTTAGCTCTGTGGGATTAGACCCCCACTTGCACACAGGATTTAAGAGGATTTAATAATAAACATGACTTAGTCGCGTTTTCTAGCCGAGCGATTGAACTAACTTGTCCCGCGGAAATTGCGCGTCCTCCCATCAAACTGAGCAGGTTTGAGTATTTCGCGTGCGCACCGTTTGCGTCCTAACTTTGTTAGTAACGTTATGAAATCAATAAGCGGTAGCTACGGGAACATTTATCATAAACTCTGACTCACGCACACCGACGCAAAAACTGCTTTCAGCGCCTTTTTTACCTACTTGTTTTGAACCAAAAGAAACGTACCTGTTCTCTTTTAGGGAAAGGACTAAAAACAAACTACGAAACATTATTCTTGTCATGTCTGTTGGGCGACAGTCGCCACTTATTATATTCTTAAACTGGCTTCTGCCAGAGGCTGTTCCCGCGTGAACTCGTACATTATGGATTCGGGGACATACTCACAAAATGAAAATATCCTGTAACCTATACCAGGTTTATTCCATTTTCTATCCTTGTGTCAATTTTAATCCAATTCCGATCAACAATGAATAAGTAGAGAGGTTACGCACAGATAGAGAGTACGGATCTCTTGTCTATTTTTACAATGCACGTAGGTACTTGCGGCTTGCTGATTAGGTAATACCTAAGTACCTAATCGTTTTACTTAACAAATAATCACCAAGTTACTTTAAAATACATATATCGGGTATGATTTAATTTATCAACAATTTAATTGGTTTTGAATTTCTTAAATAATAGGGTTTGTACCCAAAACAGTAGATCTGTGACCAAAATGTAGTTGCTAAACAATATAAAAACAATTCTATAATAAATAACATATATCGTCGGGATAACAGCTTTGGATTTCTTATACTAAATTATGTTTGGTACTGTATAATCAAATTAATTGAAAACGATCATAAAAAAAAAATTTTGTTTAAATCACTTAAGATTATATTTAATTTAATGAAAAAACAATAATATATGAAATTTTGTCAATTTCTTGTTGACAATTTTTTGTTTCATATGTTTAAGTGGCGTATATTTTATTCAATGCATATACATCCAATTTAAATGACTGCGTGCGAAATGAAGGCGCGCTGTTCGGTGGGCTCGCGTTAGTTTGGGCCCATTAGCTGGCTTGTGTGGTACCATATCGCGTTCTTTTAACCTTCTCCGAACAGTTCGAGCGCTCACAGATACTCCGTGGAAGTCGCGAAGTTGGTTTTGTATCTCAATGGAGGTAAGGTGACGATTTCTCAAGCTGGTCGTCACGATGAATCGATCCTGCCTTTCAGTTGTGACCCGAGATCGTGGCCTTCCTTGGCGACGAACAAAGCCGCCAGTCTCTAGGTACCTCCGATAAACATTTCGGACCGCAGATCGACTTAAATTAAGTTGAGCACTCACGTTTCTTTGGCTGTGTCCGGCCTGAATAAGTGCCACAGCTTGGGCGGCGACTTCAGGTGAAGTATCCATAGATTATTGATAGAACCTCACCTTAATGTTAAGAATAAGTAATGTTTGTTGCAAAACCAAAGATATCAATCACTTTTTCAAGAATTAAATCCAAGTAAACCAATAAAACCAAGTTTTCTTAGTATTCGATTGTTTGATATCAACAAACAGGCTCCAAATTGTCTTTTGTTTCTTTAAATTCTGTGTTCGAAATTCAAAAAAAGACTATTGAATGAAATTGTGAATGTGCCAGGTTCAAAACTGCATAAAAACTTTTTGCTTGACCTAATATAAAATTTTAGCTAGGACCAAACGAAACTGAAAATACAAGGTGGGCCAATAGATGTGTCCAGAAGTATATTATTTAAATTTTCATAGCCCGCCAATTAGGCTCCGCCCCTTTGCACATTTTTTTTCAGTAAATTAATAAACTGAAGTATTGAATTATTAACGAATAGTATTATTTTGATAACTGAACGAAATAAATTGTAACTGCTGTACGGTGACAAAAAAACAAATAAAAACAAGTCGCATTCTGGGGACGATAGCCGATTGATTTGGTGACAGATATGCCATTCTGAGTACGAAGCTATTATCTAAGGGATAAACCAATTATTTTGAGAACAAAGTTTATCCAAGAAATTAACTACGATTTAATTGATAAATAAATCTCTTATTTTACATAAATACTAGCTGACCCACGCAACTTCGTCTGCGTAACATTTTTCATGAATGCTCGGCTCTTATTGGTCGTAGCGTGATGTTATATAGCCTATCCTATAGTCTTCCTCAATAAATAGACTTCCTAGGAATAGCGCGTTCTATCAAACAGATAGTCAAGAATAACTAACTGATCGAGTGGTAAATGATCAACTATCGACCGCCGAGAGTAGAAAATAATTAAAGTCCTAATATCACTATTAAAAAAAAGGGGTTGGCGGTAGAAGGGTGAAAATTTAGGGTTGTATGTATTTTAAATGCCACAATATAAAAAAATAAAATTTTGTCCAAAAAATTAAAAAAAAAATGTTTGGTTAGGTTAGGTTAACAACAACAACACCCTATCACTTAGGGGTATGAAAAATAGATAGTAGCCGATTCTCAGACCTACTGAATATGCGTATGAAATTTCATAAAAATCGTTCAAGCCGTTTCGGAGGAGTATGGTAACTAACATTGTGTCACGAGAATTTTATGTATAAGATTGACATTATTTTGATAATTCCTACCTAGCGACACTTTTTATTTATATGAGAATGAAAATATTTCGTGGCGATAGGTCTATTACAAGATACAAGTTGATGACAGATATAAATTACCATTATATTTGGTGACATACATGGCCGCCCGCCCTGCCGACCGACCTCACAGGCTCGATCTCGTAGCGGCCGGAACGCTTCAACAATCATATATAGTTTCGGGCGCGCCAGTAATTTGTCAAAACTCTTTCATGGAATGGAGCATGTCGAGCCGTCCCCGTCCACACACGATTCGACGTCATTTAATAAAACATGTCCACCACACATTGTGGTCACGTGCTCGCGTGCTCGGCGCTCGGCGCTCGGCGCTCGGCGCTCGGCGCTCGGCGCTCGGCGCTTGGTCAGCAGCTTAACAAGCTGTCAGGTTAGCTATTGTTCACAGGACAGCTCTAATATAAAACTGACATGATATTTTAAATTCATAGAAATAATTGGTATAATTTGGTGATTTACAAATCGTTTTGTACAGAAATGCAACATTATTAATATTCATTATGTTTTTGGTAAATTATAAATGAACACTGATGGTGGGGTTTCGCAAGTACCTAGGTGTCATAAGCGAGCACATGCCGTGATGGCAAGCATGTCTCCCCTCGAGCACTGTGCCGGTGTGTTAGTGTGCTGACCTCGCCACTGACCTGCCACCTCGACTTCAGAATAACACTTATAGCGCCTATATTAATGATCAGTTTGGGCTATACCCACTACTAGCTAACTAGGGCTTCCAGTGCGTTATGAAACGATCACATAATTTAATGTTGTTTTACAAGAAAAGTTACATAGTAGGTAAGTAATAGTCGTTAAAACGTTATAACGAAAAGAATAGAAGAAAACACCGTGGTTTGGTTAAATAATGTATGAGGCTTGTTTGTAAGATGTTTAGGCTACATTCATTGTTATATATGCCCTCTTAGATACAATTCATAATATTGCGGAGCGCGCAGTATCGCGGAGCTCAGGCCTAACATGAATAAGTTATTCTATCACCGACTCGTTGCCAAAACTTACTACTATCGGTCCGCTCCTGAATATGTCGTTTAAGCGACTTCGTGTGTGTTCCGAGCGGCGGGTGGCGCCGGCGACACAATGAGAGCGGCGTTGTATCGAGTTACTCGCTGCACATTACGACGAGAGTGGCTCCCGTCGCCGCCGCGCCTCCGCGCCTCCGCGCCTCCGCGTGGACTGCACGCAAATTGATGTACATTGACCGCTCTACTTCATATTCCTGTAATGTCCCAATATTCAGACGTCTATGTAATCTAAATACCAACGCTCACTGAATAAAACGTGCTTAAGCAGCCGTCGCCAGTTCGTAAGGCTTTAGTTAGAAAAATCAAAAGCCATCAAATAAACGCGTTCTGCGAACGGAGCACGTGCGACCATTCGGTACGAGCTTCCCATTGAGGTGATTCTCGTGATTGCTCAATTCATCTGATACGTCTATTATAACGTTGTGAATGCGGTAGTTATTATTGCTAAGTGGCAGGTAGATGCCGCGCGGGGCTCACGGGAACATTTGCATGTCATACGTAAGACGAGCGATGTAATTGCAAATATTAGTGAATACATCAGTGTGTGTGTCGAGAGCGCGGTCGCCGGTCGGTGCGCGACGAACCGAACGTATCGCACGAGAACAGATACAATTTCATATTTGGGTTAATAGCATGCAATTTGATGTATGCGCTACGGAAGTCGGCTTATTCATTGTGGTATTATGTGCGTTGAATATTTTCTTATTTATTATGGGCATAATACATAAATTGTATTGTTATACATCCATACACTAGGATACATTGCTTATAGTACCGAACCATCTCACTAACCAGTTTCCTACAAAGCTAGAAGATTTTTTAAATGATGTTTTATTATCGGTCAATTAAGCAAGTACCGTTCTGGCAGGCATCTCGCGGTTGCGTCATCATCCCTTAATATTTTTTTATCTGGTCCCTCTTCAATATGTTGTTAATGACATTAGTTGGTTGCGAGTACGTGACAAACAATATCAAAGTTGTCATCGGGATAGTAATTCATCACCTGATCCTACAAGGCTAACATTTTATATCTAGCGGAGGACAAACTTATCATCATCATCATATCAGCCGAAAGACGTCCACTGCTGGACATAGGCTTCCCCCAAGTGTCGCCACAACAACCGGTCCTGTGCGTATTGCATCCATCGGCTACCCGCGACCCTCACCAGGTCATCAGTCCATCTTGTGGGAGGCCTTCCAACGCTACGTCTTCCGGTACGAGGTCGCCAGCCCAGAACTTTTGGCCCCATCGACCATCTGCTCTGTGAGCAATGTGCCCTGCCCACTGCCACTTCAGTTTGGCGATCCTTGGGTAGCCCCAAGGATCGCCAAACTGAAGTGGCAGAGGTAACCTTGGTTCTCTTACGGATATCGTCATTCCTGATTTGATCATGCCTTTGCCCTCAACAAACTTAACTTTTTAATTATTATTTCTTTTCCCATACATATACCCTTCAAAATGGTTGAGCCGAATGGTCCCAGCGCATGCGTCATGTTCGTGAACGGGCGCCGTCAGCCGGGATTGACGATTCAAAAGTTCCTTTAAATGGTCTAATTAATTAATGGTTTGAATTTTTGAGTTTTTGGTCATTTCTTCAACTGAAAATATAAGTTTGTAATCGCAAATAGTGTTTTTATGGGATATAATTTTTAAAATTTCATGATTTTCGGTCAACGAGAAGTACCCGTTGATTTACTTGCGATTATCAAAATATGTCACAAAAACCGGCCAAGTGCCATTATCTATAAAAACGGCAAAAAAATAACGTTTGTTGTATGAGAGCCCCCTTATCATCTGTGAAATTCAATTTATATTTCAACTGTCTAACTATAACGGTTCCTAAGATACAGCCTCGTGACAGACGGACAGACGGACAGACGGACAGCGAAGTCTTAGTAATAGGGTACCGTTTTTCCCTTTGGGTACGGAACCCTAAAAATGATGTATATAGCCGTATCTTTTTAGTGCGTTGACTTAGAAGCTTAATATTTTTAAAGCTTCAAGGTACCTACCATCAAAGAAATGTCAAATAAGTGGTATTTGATATTTTTTTCAACACAAAAAGGGTCGTGACAGATCGACAGACGGACAAAGAAGTTATCTGTTTTTTTCCTTTTGAGATAGGTACGGAACCCTAAAAAACAAAATAAGATAAATATAAATTAAGGCGAAATTTAACATTACTGCCTCTGTAAGGTAACTGCGATGGTTGCGGAATTTGTTCGAAAGAGTCACCGCGGCCCTGGAACACAAAGGGCTTTCGAAGGAACACGGATGGGTTTTAGTCAGGAAGAGTCTGACACGCCCTTCCGCTCCACCCAGAGCGGAAGAAGTCATTTGATGATTTCCCATCTTTAACCAAAAAAAAAAGGTAACTGCGATAAAATTATATAAAACACTACAACAATAAAACAGCTTAAAACCTTAACCCAAGGATAGGTAAGCCTAAGACACTCCGAGCTAACCATGTCTCCATATATTACAATGGCTTACAATGTTAAGCTCGCGGCGCGGCCCGTTCTCCGCGTCCCTATGAATATGTGCACGTGAAGCCCTCCCCGCGGCCCCAGCGCGCCCGATGGGGTAGCGGGGGGGGGAGGACGACGTGTGCACCGTGCTCTGAACTAAGTTTAATCTCGGCTCGAGTGGAACCTCGTTAGCGTGTGCAATCGGACCACTTTATGATTCTCTAACTCTATTTGCTTTGCTTTAGTTTCTATTTCATAAAGTTAAGTATGTAGTTCAGAGCGGCGCACAATAGTTCCACTTTACTGCAATAATAGTTTTGTAGTGAAATAAACTGCACGGTAGTGCACACTTGCTCAATGTCGGCAAACACTAGATATACTTTTGTTGGTGTTTGCGGTATTTGAGTTTCGAATATTAGGTATTGTTTTCGGAAGATAAGTTAGTATTTTATAACCCTTCTTTTCCTTCGCCGCAGTCGGGTAAAAAGGAAGGAGACGCATCTTCTTTAAATCCTTAGCGTTCAGTATCATTACTGGAGAAAAGTAGAAGAAAAATAAAAAAAATGCAAAATACGGTATAAAATATTGAGGTAAACATGCTTTCAGTGTGATAAAGTGAAGAATGAATACATTAGAGTGAGTTAAAAGTGGCGCCAGTGACGGAAAAGTTGAAAGGGAACCGGGAACAGAGGAGGGGAGAAATGCATGTAACTAAAAGAGTTAGAAATATAATTGTAGATGGATGAACAGGGAGAGGAAGGCTAAAGAAAAGATGGATGGATTGTGTTAGGAGTGATATAAAGCAAAGGGAGTAAGTGATAGCGTGATGGCTGACAGGACAGAATGGAAGAAAAAAACGTGCTACGCCGACCCCAAGTAACGTGGGATAATGGCAGGAAGATAATGATGATGCTTTCGGGAACTGTAAGCACCTATGAATAAATCAAACGACATGCATAAAAAATATGTATGGGCCGCCATCTTTGAGAGTCCGTCATATTGGATTTAGTATGATGTCAGTTAGCTAACCTTATGTTGTCATCCAAACCAAACGGGTACTATGCACGACTCGATCGGTTGGGATAACTGTTTGAACACAAGCTAAATTAAATGAAAGCTTGTTAAAAAAACGTTGTTTATAATTCTTGAGACCTTTCACCCCTTGAAAGATTAGCAGTGTATTCAAAATTCCCTTTTTAATACACTGCTAATGTTGATTCTTAAAGAGTTGTAGTTTCCAAGGGAAGCCGTAAGGAAGCGACGTGCATCGTCGCCACGCTGAATGGCACATTATTCCTACAGACTTTTACGAGGCATTGTTTGACGTGTGAATTGCTTCAGACCAGTGGGCAGGCGACGTGGCGGCGCCGGGCGTGGTGGTGGCGTGCGCGCCGGCGCGCGGCGTGCTGGCGGCGCACGCGCACGTACCGCTCAGCGTGCGCGTGTACGCCGACTGCTGGGGGCTCTACCACGACCAGCTGCTCATACAGGTACCACGCCACTTGCATGATGTCACACAACCCGGCCGAGATGACATGTTACATATTAAAAACTGGCATTTAGGAACTTATCACATTGGCAATTTGCGAGTACGGTGCATAAACGCAATAGTAAACGCGCTCGCTGCGTGTGCGCGACGTGTTTCTCGTGTTTCTTAATCGAGAGCGATTAACCGTACTAACGTTAATGAGATATTTTAAAAAGAGAGCAAAAAATTATTATTTTTTTTATCAAAACGCGGAGAATACGTCCCGTAGACGAGGATGATCTGCTGAAAAATCGTCAGTGTAATAACGCTCTTAGGAAGATGACACCAATGCATAGAAAACCACTCGAAATTGAATTTGGTTATTTTTTTCACGACTTATTTTAGGTCCCACAACAAAGTAATTGAGGTTAAACATTAAATCTATAGTCACTATTTTGTCTATCACTTAGCCGTAGGTAGAGCCTAGCCTCTGATATCGCGAGGTTGGTGCTGGACATTAGTAGCTGCGAAAGTAAGCACTTACCAATTCACCATACACGCAGGTACTACATACTACCTAATTACCTAGCATCGCATACTCGGCACGCGCGTGACACGTATGACTGGTGAAGTGGTGAGGCTAATCAGCGAGCGGGTACCCCGCAGTAAGACCAAAGGTATGCATATTAAACCTTAGAATCAAATTCGAGACCCCATGTTCAAGCAATCGCGCCTTAACCGTCGTTTTGGTCAACGAAATTTAGAATATGTACAGGTTCCAGAAGTGCGTGCTCATGTTCAAGGGTGATGTTGGGTAGCTGATATATCATACACTAAGGAAGTCCTATAAGAAAAGGAAAGGACTCTATAAGGGAAGGAGGATCTACAAGATGTTCATCCACGCACTTCTGGAACAGCTGTATTTAGATTTTCGTATCAAAAGTTCTAAATTGTGTGTCTGATAGTTCGGGCGAGCAGCTGACAACTGAACGACTGCATAAACGGTGCTCGTTTGTTTTAGTCTAAAATAGTAATACAGCTGGGAACTCATAAATGGAGCCCGAGATCGTTGAGTGACTTGCTCGCTGAGCAACATTTTTGTCAGAAGTCTGTACGTAATGGAGAAAGGATGGAAGCTTCAGCGTCAGTACTTAGCGCACGTCGGGCGGCGGCGATGGTGACACCCGCGGATGATAATGATATACGATGAGCAGTGCATTACGGTCACGATACAAAGTAGACAGCGCACCTACCTGCTTAATACTAAGTATGCTATTTACAGTTTTCTAAATATATTATTTGCTTTTAAAATTACCCAAAAATATTGACGTGTTTAAGTGTTATGTTTAACCTACTTACAAAATAAATATCATTTATCAAAATAAGTTGCTGAACTCATAATTTAAAGTTGGTGAAAACAGTTTCGTTGGTCGAGATAAAATGTAATAAATTTCGTTAAGGACCTGCCGCCGAAGGATTGTTAATATACATATTATTTATGATCTCTATCTGAAATTATAGAACACACAAATCTTGCTATTTCATCGAGCTTTGAGATTTTATGACGCGTTTCGACATAGTTTCGTAATTAACTATGTTATAGTAACTAAGTATTACTTAGTTGTTTGAAAGCGAAGTGGTATAAAATTGTAATGTAATGGGGCACATTAGTTTTGTTCGAAAGAGTCACCGCGGCCCTGAAATGCGAAGGGCATTAGGAGAAACACGGATGGGTTTTAGTCAGTAAGAGTGTGACACTCCCTTCCGCTTCGCCCTAGAGCAGAAGGAGACATTTGATGATTTCGGATTTTTCAGAAAAAAATAATAAATGGGGCACATTAACCCGCGGCGAAAGTATCCCTCCCCGCGCGTTCCCGCGCAATATATGTAATCTGGTTTCTGAAGTGCCGACATTGTCAACAACACGGAGGCCCTCAATCTACATCATATTACATTTAATTTCTTACCTAACTCCAAAAACATTTTCTGGCTCAAACCAGAGCAGGAGTAACACTGTTATAGTCGACAATATTAGATTTATTTATTTTGATTAGATTTGCGTTCACTTTATTCCGAATAGTAAATATATAAATAATTATGTAATAAACTGGTCCCGTGAAAACATACGAAGTTACAAGCCTAAACTTCTAAAAAGTTTTCCATGAGTAAAATGTATAAAGGGAGACCTTTTAACCGACTTCAAAAAAAAGGCGGTTCTCAATTCGGTTGTTTTTTTTATGTTTGTTACTTCATAACTCCGTCATTTCTGAACCGATTTAAACAATTCTTAATTCATATGAAAGAATATACGTTCCGATTGGTACCATATAAATTTTATCAAAATCGGTTCCGCAGTTTGGTATTTAAATCCAAATAGCGGGAGGAAATAGAAAATATATCATCTAAGTAAACGAAATTGCGTGTTGTGTTTTCCTATCACTTTCCAGTGGTGTAAGGTCCACACCTTACATCACTTGAAATTGATAGGGTACCACTAAAAAGTGCAAATAAAAAACTTTACAAAATCATACAACCGACTTCCAAATATAAAAAAAACACTACAAAGTTTAAAACATTTTTTTTTTTTCATTTGGAAGTCGGTTGTTTTTTTTTATAGCAAGCAAGTGGACTGGGCAAGGGCGACCTGGTGAGAGGTTCAGTCGACTTGCTTGCTTGCTTCGGTTTTAAATTTTCTACTTCAGAACATACAATTTTTAATGAATAGGAATATGCATGAAAAAAATATTTAGTATCTATACAGTTTATCTAAAAATATACAAAAATATAATACTAACAGTGAAAATATAATCAAAATTGATCGAAAAACAAACGAGATATAACTGTTTTAAACAAATATATCCGTCCCTCTCGCGAAGACGCTGTTTTCTATGGCAGCGGTATAGGCGACATGTTATTTGACGTCAGAGTTCGTATCGGACTTCTCTTTCTAATTGGCATCTTTGAAGTTATATAACTTTCTCGCTGTTGAAGGTATTTTAAAAAATATATCATAATTGTTTATTAGAGCCAATAAGTATTTTATTTTGCAAATAAAAAAATTGCATGCATATTCCCAATTAAACAAAACGCCGAAGTTGTCTCGATCTGTAACTAACAGGGTAAATTCTGTCTGATTTCTAAACAAATGTATCACAATTTCAGCGAAGTGGGCCGGCCATATGTCCTGGTAAAAGCCCAAAAATTGAAAATTTTAAACTCTACTCGGGTGCTGGCGAGTATACCAGGCTATCATCAGCCAGTTACCACGCCGGCGCCGTTACAATCCTGAAACTTTCACACAGCAGGTCTATTACGTACTTGACATGCCATAAATACATACATATATTATATCTGTGTAAGTACCTGTATATCAATAATGACAATCAATTGCCGTTTGTATGAATGATTATATCCTGACTACGGGTCGGGTAAGCAATTTTTTGAACCCTGTACGATGTCGGTCGGGGCAGGTACAATATAAATCATAATTAAATCCAAATTAATTTTGAGATAACATTATCCGTGCCTATGATGAGCGAAAATAGATTCTAGAAACAAACTTTCTGTAGCATAAACTTAATTTCGCGGTCAGTAAACAATTTGCTATAATAGAGGCAACGAGCGACAAAACTATCTGAATACTTGGGAGGCGCCAGCCTCTCGCGCGCCAGAATCTCCACCAGACATTTTATTTTAAATCTAGTAACGTTGAAATGTTATTTAGTAAAACGACTACAGTGAGAAGTGAAGCCAAGTCCTCGTAATAACCAAGCAACGATCAAAGTGCCGCGGTCCCGCGGACACATTCAGTCGGCGCCTATCATCGGACTGACACTGAACAGATTGGAATTACTAATGACGCAATATTCTTTTTCTGAAATATTATTATATTTCGATATTGGACTTTTGAGGATTGTACCAGAACTGTAAGTATTTCTTTGAGTTCGCAGAAGTCTCTTGATATAATAAAGAAACATTTCTTTTTTCGGAATTCGGTGTTTTTGGTTGCTTCTTTGTATTTTAATACCGACTTCCGAAATTAAAGTTATTTTATGCTTTGTAATGTTTTCTTTTATTTGGAAGCCGGTTGTTGTTTTTTGTAAAAAAGTGTTTTTTATTTTTCACTTTAAAGCAAAAACGCAATTTCGTTTATTTACTTGGATGACATATTTTCTATTTCCTCAAATTTTGATTTAAAAACTAAACTACTAAACCGATTTTGATGAAATTTCTATGGGACAAACAATATTTTTTCAAATCGGTTCATAAATGACGGAGTTAGGAGGTCACAAACATAAATAAAAAAACAACCGAATTGAGAAGCTCTCCTCCTTTTTTTGATGTTGGTTAATTATGTAACCTAAGGAGCGCGCTCTCGCGCTTGACCGTCTCTACGTCTCAAGTTGGAACTCGACGTGATGGACTTGGAACAAAAGCCACTCACGTAAGTAAATTAAATAAGGCAGCTAGCGGTATTTTGAAACGAGTAAGCATTGTTTTATCCAATCAACGTTAGCTCTCTAGTACCTACTCGGTTTCAGAGACGACACAAAACAGAAGTACAATCAAATGTTCCCCTGTTTCACCCCCTTAAAGGGTGAATTTCCAAAAATCCCGTTTTGCGTTGATATGTCAATCAGTTAGTTTCCCTTTATGTAGATGAGACCCGCCAACAGATTTGTAGTGTAGAGCGCCATCGTCGCACGCGGCTCGTGGCGAGCACACCGCGTCATCGCCGGCCGCCTCCTACCTCACACGCTACCCCACTTTCACACTGTGATAGTTCGCAGCAGTTGTCACATATTTGTGAAATATGGCTACAGGGCACACGCTTGCTTGTCATGTATACGTGACAATTGCGTTCAAAAGGTTAAATAAAAAAAAATGGTATTTCTCTGGCATACCTCCCTCTATGTCATATTATAGTATGAAGTTTGGGCGCAACTCCATGCGTTAGAAAAAAAAGTCTTGTTTTTTTTATATGGGAGAAAACACTTAGTCATTATTTTTATAACTGATTGCAACTGAAGGGCTGGTGCTCACGTGAGCTGTTGCCCCTCAGATCTCGGTGATCAAGATTACATACAAGTTATACACCTTTCGGTGCCGCTTTACGTGTTACACATTTTTTTTAATTTTCGGTAAGTGATTTTTTAAATTTTTGACGTATTAAATGAAGTTGCTGACCACTTTACTTTATCTTTATGACCTTTAGAATGAGACTTGGGAGAATTGTCATTTTCATCAAATTTCTTGAAAAACTTCAAAAAAACAATCTGCCTAGCCTTGACCCAACTATATTGGGGTCGGCTTCCAGTCAAACCAGATTCAGCTCAATACCAGTATTTTACGTGGAGCGGCTGCCTACCAGACCTCCACAACCCATTAACTGGGTAACACGCTACTTCTTGGCAAGACTGGAGTCTGATTTACTGGCTTCTGACAATCCGTAATGACTGCCAAAGATCTACTAATGACAGCTGGGACCAAAGGCTTAACGTGCTTTCCGAGGCACGGAGGAGTCTCGGTATGTTGAGATGGTCACCCATCCACAGACCGTCCTTGGCAAGCGTTGCTTAACCTTTGATCGATCCGTGCGGCTGTAATTAAAAAAATATATTTTAAAATTATGAAAAAATATATATTCGAAACTCTCACAATACGCCCTTTTATTTGATATGTCACAAGGTTCAATTGGAAAAACTGTATTTTTTAAGTTTCCCCCAAAAAGTGACCCCATTTTCAAAATTAATTTATTTTAGACGATTGAGTGTTTATATCGTTTTTAGTGATCCCAACGTCTTTATAGAAAAACGGAACCCTTATAGGAGCATTCGGTCATCAGTCTGTCTGTCTGTTCGTCTGTCACAGCCGATTTTCTCCGAATCTACCAGATCGATTCAGTTGAAATTTGGTACTCATGTAGCCTTCTGTGACCCAAACGTGACCTCCTTAAAGTTCTAAGTTTGAGTTACACGAAAACTGACAAATGTTTGCACTGTCTGGACAGGTGCACTCAAACCTGCGTGCTTTCCTCGAAATCCCGAGGCCCGAAAAGAGTCTGCCTACCAAGCTTGGGTCAAGGCCCGCGACCAAAAAGTTAGAGCACGCAGGGTTTGCGCGAGGAAGAGAGCTTTTAATTCTGCCGCTAAGTTCTGCAAGCAAGTTCTACGTGGGGCACGTTTTGACCATGTCGGACGTATCGGGGCCAAACTAGCATCGCACCCTCCGGGTAGTAAACTGTTCTGGTCCCTTTCGAAAGCGGTTGAAATGAACTTTTGTCGGCCCACTTTACCACCAATGCTGAAACCTGATGGGTCGCTGGCCCACTCTGCAAGTGAGAAAGCAAATTTATTTGCATCTCTCTTTGCTAGCAATTCACGTCTGGACGCTGGCTCCAAGCAACCACTAACTGTACCTCGTTACTGTGACTCTTCGATGTCGGAGATCGCAGTTCACATGAAAGAGGTACGAAGAGTATTGTGCAGTCTAGACGTGAACAAGGCCAGCGGGCCTGACGGCATTTCAGCGAGAGTTTTGAGGCAATGTGCGCCTGAACTGTCTCCTGTGTTGACACGCTTGTTCCGCCTCTCTCTTGAAAAAAGAACGGTGCCAAAATCCTGGAAGCTTGCGAATGTACAACCTGTGCCAAAAAAAGGCGACCGTGCAGACCCTGCTCATTATCGACCGATCGCCATTACCTCCATTCTGTGCAAGGTTATGGAAAGGGTACTGAACAGTAAGTTGCTGACCTACCTTGAAGACAATGATCTCCTCAGTGACCGTCAATATGGCTTTCGCCGGGGACGGTCAACTGGCGATCTTCTTGTGTATGTCACGCACTGTTGGGGCGAAGCCATCGAGAAACACGGCGAAGCACTTGCTGTATCGCTCGATATCTCGAAGGCCTTTGATAGGGTGTGGCACGCAAGTCTACTCAGCAAGCTTCCTGCTTATGGCATCCCAGCTGATTTTTGTAGCTGGATATCAGACTTCCTTAGTGAACGGTCGATCCGAGTAGTCGTTGACGGCTGCTTCTCTGACCTCATGGCTATTAATGCCGGAGTTCCTCAGGGGTCTGTTCTCTCTGCAACTCTTTTCCTGCTGCACATCAATGACCTGCTTCAGCCTGGTATTGTTGGGTATGCAGATGACAGTTCGGTTTCAGAGAGATACTTGTCTAGCGCAAAAACCAGCGGGGAAGAAGTTCGTTCCTTGAGAGAGGCCATGGTAGAGCGGACAAATTTGACCTTAAGTCTTGTCTCCCAGTGGGGTGATGACAATCTGGTCTCTTTTAACGCCACCAAAACACAAGCATGCCTTTTTACCGCGAAAAGGAGTCGTTTCGACCTAACTCCGACTTTTCGGGGTACTTCTGTTCCTGTAACCGATCGGCTCGAGCTCCTAGGCATGGAGTTGACAACCAGTCTCAACTTTGGTGCCACCATTGAGCACAAAGCCCAAACTGCGGCCAAAAAGCTGGGCATCCTAAATAGAGTGAAGCGATACTTCACGCCTGGACAGCTTTTAACCCTCTACAAAGCACAAGTCCGATCCTGCATGGAGTATTGCAGCCACCTTTGGGATGGCTCAGCTAAATACCAACTTGCCGCGCTTGACTCGGTGGAACACAGAGCTAAAAGGCTCATTGGCGACGTAAG
>NDFZ01004708.1:45806-77337 GCA_002192655.3 Mamestra configurata | reverse complement strand
TTTTTTAAAAAAAAAAAAAAAAAAAAAAAAAAAAAAAAAAAAAAAAAAAAAAAAAAAAAAAATTGCCACCTCCAGCGTTAACATACATGGTTCTCATATGATTTGACCAGTACAGATTGTATGGACTTCAAAAGAGACTATGACCTCTGAGTTTGTTTCGGTGTTTCTTCTCAGGGTAGTCAGTTAGGATACACCGGGCTCATCTAGATTATTATAACCATAAATAAAAAATGTTTGACGTGTAAAAGAGTTACTTCTAACCTATTTGCAAAATAAATATTATTTATCATTTAAACACGGACGTGTAATAAAGATAAATTAATCTAACTTTTTAGGAGGAAACTAGAAAACTTAAAAAATAACGTTTTCCCAACTGTACCGTGTGACATATGAAATAAAAGGGCGAATTGTGAGGGTTTCACATATATTAAAATAAATGTTTTTGAAGTTATTTAGGAAATTAGACGAAAAATGACCATTGCCCCTTATCTCCGAAACAATTGATTCTAAAATTTTGGAAAAATACAAGTAATAGTTCTTTGCCTGTTAATTACAACAAGACCTATTCTATGGTTTGAAAGTAACATGTTACAAAAATGAAATTCTTCCGGAACCGTTTGCACGCGAGTTCGTCTTGCACTTGGCCGGTTTTTTATTATTGTCATCATAAAAAACATTAGCATGCTATCAATTAATGACGATATAAGTAAAGCGGTTGGCAATTTTATTTCATTACGTCAAAAATTTAAAAATAACTCTGAAAATTAAAAATTTCAAAATGTGTACCACGTAAAGCGGCACCGAAAGGTGCATAACTTGTATGTAATCTTGATCACCGAGATCTGACGTGCAACAGCTCACGTGAGCACCAGCCCTTCAGTTGCAATCAGTTATAAAAATAGTGACTCAAAGAGTTTTCTCCCATACAAAAACAAAACATTTTTTTCTACGCGTGAAGTTGCGCACAACCTTCATACTATAATACGAAATACCAGAGACATACCATTTTTTTTTAAATCCCTGACATTAGGTGAGTATGGAGCTCGATTTTCAGGACACTCTGAGCCGTCACGGCACACGTACGCGTCCCTCTGACAAGTGTGCGCTCAGTCGCACTCACGCGCGACCCGCCATCACTCGCCGTCAATCAGCGACCGCACACTTTATCTGCTCCACCACACGCCACACGAAGAGAAGGCAATTCAAAAAGGGAGGGCTCATTCTAGATTTTTGGAAATGATTTTTCTCGACTGTAGACCGCAGCTGTACGATACATACTTGACATCTGCGTACGTCATATACAATGTTGCTGCGCACGTCACGGCGTCAGTCGCCTAATGTTTCATAATTTACAGCATGTAATATAACAGCGAGATGCGTCAGGCGCTGCGCGACGGTGACTGTACATAAAATAGGTACGTTTAAAATGAACTGCACTCTCTTAATGCGGCCTTCGTTTGGCATATATCGTGCTTATTATATGTAATAAATATATAGAGTACACGACTTCGTCCGCGCGGATTTATTATGTACTCCACAAACTTCAACGTCCGCTCTACCCCCTTTAGTTTTGCAAAACGATTTTCATTCATTACCCAGCCATTTCTGCTGCTGATTATGTGGTCTCTGGATCTGCGCAACTATCCACCCCGTTCACCTCATCAGGGGTTGATTTTGCAAAATTTGTTAGATCTGTTTCAAATATCCTAATTTAGTTCATAGCAATTCCCACGTAAATTCAAGTAAGCAATAATGTCCTCCCCTAAAAACTTCATCGCTTTAAGCTTCGCCTTAGGTTTACACCCCTTCAGGGGTTTATTTTCGAAAAATCCAAATATTTGTTATTCTTATTTTTGTATCCAAATCATTGTTATTCTTATTTTTGTATCCAAATCATAAATTCTTATTATACTTTTCATATTTTAGATTTTTCATACTTACAGCATTTTTATACCCGTCGCAACTTTGAAATGAAAGGTCCGATTTGAATAATTAAAAGTGTTATTTACATATACATAATCAAACTTAATTATCAAACCATTTAAATGGATAAGGATAAATATCTTGATATCAAAATCATCACTTTTTCTTTCCAACTGCGCTTTGATTGAATAAATTTTACAAAAAGCGGTACTTGTGACTTAACCATAATAGTTAGACATATATTTTTTCTAGGTAATAATGAGTACTTTAATTATGTAGTACATTATTTTAATGTAATGCATCAATAAATTTTCGCAGCGCATGCGATGAAAGACATTTTAAGACAATTTATTTTACACCTTTGTGTTACACAATTCAAGTTTTAGTAGGGATTTCTAATTCTTTCTGTAATATAGCTTATGTTACTCGTTGAAGATGTAGCTTCCTAATGCTGAAAGATTTTTTAAATTCGGTTTCGAAGTTTTTGAGCCAAATCGTAACAAACAAACAAATCTTTCCTCTTAGTTTAGATAATAATAATAATATTAGTTTAGATAATATGCTTTAGATCAGAGTTCCGCAAAATGTGTGCCGCAGCACACTGGTGTACCGTGCTCATTGGTTGGTGTGCCTCAGAAAAAACGGCTTCTTTTACGACTCACTACGACTACTACTTCTAATACGATCTCTTAAAGTTAAATAGACAGACGAAAGAAAAATACCTACACAGCCGCAGAAACTGATAAATGATATTTATTTTATTTATTTACTTATTTTATTTATTTAAACTTTATGTATAATAGTGGTACATGGACGGACTTAATGCATCAAGGCATTCTCTACCAGTCAACCTTTGGGTTATAAAGACTGTACTGTGGTAGGTGTACAGTAAATAAAAATAAGATTCAAAATTGAATTTTAACATTTCGGAAAGAAAATACAGAAAATATGTATAATACCTACTAATAAAATACATATATATGCTAAAATAATAAACTAATAAATATAATATATAATAATCATACCGATTAAGAATATTCATAGTAATCATGACGAAGAACAACTAAGAATGACAAGCTTTTAAGTAGTGTTTTCGGATTTTACGCTTAAAGGAAAATTTTGACTAAGCCTTCTTGATGTCAAGGGGTAGCATATTCCAGAGTTTAATTGTAGAAATAGCGTAGGAATTAGACAAAAACCCGGTAAGGGATATGAAGAAGTAAGTTTTTAGATGCTCGAAGGTTGAGACTGTGAGAACTGCCCAACACTTTAAAATATTGTTTTAAAAAATTAGGAGCACAAGGATCGTTTATGATAGTGAAGAGCATGCAGAGGGATCTGTGGCGAGAGAGTGATTACGGTATTGTGTTGAAAGTAAGCGGCAGCAGCTGGCTGGTGTCCAAGTTACGCAGAAAATATGAACTACCAATTAGGATAGCCTGAGTAACCCCATATCTGCTTGACCAATCGCTGATAGCTAGAAGGTCAGCATTCAGCAATGCGATGCAGTTGTCCATGTTGTCAATGTCAGTTTGCGCGTAGAGCTGTAAGTCATCCGCGTACAGATGGTAAGAACATTTTAGAATGGTGGTAATAGAGTTTATAAATAGAGAAAATAAGAGTGGAGAGAGTATACCGCCTTGTGGAACGCCAGTTTCCAGGGCACACCAATCAGAAAAGTTATGATGAAAACCAATCCCGTGCCAACGAAGAAACTCCAATTTGAGACAGAATAGCCAGGAGGATGTCGTGATCAACGGTATTGAAAGCATTGGAGAAATCTATTAAAACTAACACCGTTAATCTCGACCTCTCCAGGCCATTCCTAATGTCTTCTGTAACCTTCAGCAAAGCTGTGGCTGTGCTGTGGCCCGGCCGAAAACCTGATTGGAATGGGGATAACAGATTATTCCCAAACACAAAGGAAGATATTTGTTTAATAGCAACTGCTTCCAGGATCTTAGATAGGAAAGAGAGAATGGAGATTGGTCTGTAGTGATTTAATAAACTAGGGTTGGATATTTTAGGAAGGGGGATTATGAAGGCCTTACGCCAGATTGTGGGAAATACCCCAGTCGGTAAGGAGGCCATGATTAAATGTGTGATAATTGGGATAATACTTTTAATTATGAAGGATAACATAGTTCTGTTGACCCCATCACAGCCAACAGCCTTGGATTTAATTGCGTTGAATGTTTTGAGGATCTCAGGGTCGGTCACAGGGGAAAAAGAGAAAGAATCTGGAAGTAAGATTGGCGTGGAAGCAATATCAAGAATAGTATTGTTTCTAACAGCAACCGCAAGCATAGCCGATGATGAAAAATGCTGATTCAAAACATTCAAGGACACGTTACAAGAAATAACATTAGAAGAGGATTTTGTTATGCCGAGTGATTTGAGAAACTTCCATATATCAGCCGGTGAAGAGTTGAGGACATTTTCACAAATGTATCGGCGTTTAGAAGCTCTTACCATCTTATTTTGTAAGTAGGTTAAACATAACACTTTCACACGTCAATCTTTTTTGGTCATTTTTAAACTAGATGAGGCAGGTGTTTCCTAGCTGACTACCCTGAGAAGAAACACCGAAACAAACTCAGAGGTCAAAGTCTCTTTTAAAGTCCATACAATCGTACTGGTCAAACATATGAGATCCATGTAGGTTAATGTCTGAAGTGGTCTTTATAGAAAAGTACCACACAGGTTTGAGTGGACCTGTCCAGACAGTGTAAGCATTTATCAGTTATCGTGTAGCTCAAACTTAGAACTATAAGGAGCTCAACGATTTGACGAACAATACCAAAGTAAGGACTTTTGGGTAGGCCGCATAAAGAACTCAAACTGCCAGACTAACATGAAATGAACCCTTATTGCGATCTACATGGTCCTCACATTCACAATACGTTATATGAGGCCCATGCAAATCAGTGCCTGAAATGGTCTTTTGAGGAAAGAACCACACAGATTTGAGTGGACCTGTCCAGTCAGTGCAAGCCTTGGTCAGTAGTCGAGTAGCTCAACTTAGAACCAATAAGGAGCTCAACAAATCGACGAACAATGCCAATGAAAGGACATTTGAGTAGGCCACAAAAGTACTCTAACTGCCAAAATCGTTAAAAAAATACTTGAAATGAAAAAAGAAAACCCATATAGTCCTCATATTCACAATAATGAATGTAAAATAAAATTAACATATATATTTATACATAATACTTTAAAAACGAATTATTCATGTCAAAAAAAATGAATTGAAATCAAATAAAAAGAAATATAAATAGAATACTTAACAAAGTAAACATTCATGTCAAAAAGTATACAAAAACGAATATGAAAAATGTCAATGTGTAAAATAAAAGAAAAATAGGTACAAAAAAGTAAATATAAACATTGGGCCATATACATCATCGAAGCAGCTTAATCCCAAGCCTTTTTATCTTCAAGAGAGTCGTTAACTGTGTAAAAAGCTTTCTGGCATAGCTTACATTTTATAAATAATTTGAATTTATTAATACTAAGGTCTTGAACATGGCTAGGGAGTTTATTATACGATTAAGAACATTTTTGGCTATGAGTAAAAAAATAAAATCCTCAGCTTTCTAAGCATGCTATTGCAATACTTTTGCCATTTTCAACGACCTATTTATATGAATTAAGATTTTCAACTCGTACCACAATAAAAATCAAAAAAGTGGATCGACGAAGAGATGTTAGCACCCCTGTCAACGATTACTCCAAATTTGGACCTCTTATGCTCAATTAAATTATTTGTTCGCATTAATGCCTTTTCTGCCATATAAAGTTTAGGTTTGTTGATAAATACATAAATATTGTTTTGTTGATAAATAATAAACGTTGGTTAAATTTACGTAAAAAAATATTTTTCATTTATGATGTACCACCAATCTTTTCCGATTTCCTAGATGTATGTACCTTGAACACAAAAAGTTTGCGGAACACTGCTTTAGATAACGCCATAACCGCAATAGCAGAACTAATTAGACCTGTAGAAAATTCAAATAATTTTTATCCAATAGAGATTTTCACAAATGAAGATTAGTCATAAGTCGAAGTCAATTCATAGCAAGTCTTACATTCAACCGCGCTACTTAGGATTAATAGCAGGCTATTGATGTTTTCATTAATAATATTATGACTGTCGACGATTTGTCTTTGCAAAACGTTAAGTAGGTTGGAACATACATTGGAACGCGCTCGGAGACCGCTAAGTCGTGCCCTCAGTAATTCTATATAATAAAATTACTTATCAAATGTTTCAACTTTTTGTTTTTTGCTAATTACAAGTCTAGTATATTGTAATTCTTCAAATAACTGTTTCCGGTCCCACACGAAGTGAAATTGAAGTTAAAATAAACAGTGAAAAAATAGGTAAAGTGTCGTATCATCAGTGGATAGCCCGCCAGTGCACGGAATTCTGACGCTTGAACGAACGGTTTAAAAGTGAAAGACCTGCGTACGCGCAATCTTTATCGCGCTGTCAGCGCCACCAACCTCCCGGCGGCTAAGTTCGTGGTGTGTTCCAGCGACAAATACAAATATAAGCGAACTTGTTGCATCAGTGAATGGGACTAGTGGTGCCACCCCGACCATAAGCGGCACTAATTATTCTTAATACGTAGGCAGTGCGATTTTTTTTTTTTTTAACTTCATTTAAAGTTACAATGCTTCGCACTCCTCCAAAAGATGGCGAAGCCGGTAATTTACCACAAGTCCAATCAGAGCCAAACATACCAGCTGTCATTGCAAGTTCACCGAGCACATCTTACATAAGCGTAAGATATAAGCGCCCACGCACTGAATGCTCTCCTCATTCAGACTCCCACTCAAACTCTCATAAGTCCACGACGAATGAACTACTGGATACTATTCGTCAAGAAATACGTTTAGTTTTATCTTCCGAGGTCTCAGCAAGTATTAAAACCTACATTACTGACGAACTACGGGAGATTAAAGAAATATTTCGCGGTTTGGAGCACTTCGTCAATTTCATGAGCGCTGATTATGACCGTATGAAAATCGAACTCGACACATGCAAAAGCGACAACAAAAGTGTTCAGAAAGATAATGAGCTCCTCAAGACTACGGTTTCTGAATTATCGCTGCCAGTTAACCTAATAGAACAAAATTTACGCCAACAAAATTTAGAGATCAATGGTATACCGGAAAATAAGGCTGAAAACCTGGTAAAGACCGTTGTTCAATTGGGGAACGTAGTGTCTAGTACAATTAAGGAGGATGACATCTTATCTGCAGTACGCGTGAGAAAATTGGATCCAGAAAGCAAGAACCCAAGAGCAGTTGTCATCAAGTTACGGAGCACATTATCGAGAGATACAGTCCTTACATCTGTCTTACAATTTAACAAGGCCCTTCCGAAAGAAAAACTGAGTACTCAACATCTGGGCTATGGAGGCGCTACCAAGCCAATTTTTGTATCCGAACACCTATCTCCGTTGAATAAGAGAATTCACGCGGCTACCAGAAAAGCAGCACGTGAAAAGGGATATTTATACGTGTGGGTACGCGATGGCAAAGTTCTCGTCAGAAAAGCCGATGGTGAGCAAGCAAAATACATGAAAAGCTTGAAAGCCATTGCCTTACTTTAAGATTATTCAACAGATACTTATGCAATGATACCGTGCACCAGAACTTAAAAATTCACAATTTATTACCAGAATTTCAGAGGCTTGAAAACCAAACTTAATTCAATAAGGCTGGCTGCACAACTGGGCAACTATGACATTATAATTGGAACAGAAACGTGGCTGGATGACGGCATAAGTGCCAGTGAAATTTTCGACTCCAGGTATCACGTCTATCGCAGGGATAGGGCTTCAACTACTCTGGGAACCAAGAGGGGTGGAGGTGTTCTGATCGCAGTGTCTACGCTTATTGATTCCATACGTATGCCAAAATGGGAATCGGATATCGAAGATCTATGGGTAAGACTTAAAATCACCGGAAAATAATATGTTACAACTAAATAGTGTTAAAAATTGTTACAATAAAACCTTAGACCTAATTTTTTCCAACTTTTGCGGGGGAAGTGTTAATGAATGCAAAGATCCAATGTCCAAGGTAGATGTACACCACCCACCCATTATGATCACTGTCAATAATATTTCACCAGCTCCTTTGAGAAACAAAAAAATATCAAAACCGAATTTCAAACATGCTATCAAACATTTTATAGATTAGCCAAAGTACGAACATCTTTCATGGGGTACTGTGTTAAATGTTACAACAAAATACCTTGTGACATATTAGAACTAAATGAAAGAAAATTTAAAACTTACATTAAAACCACACTTTGTAAACAAGCATATTACAAACTAGATGATTATATTAAAGATAAGAATGCTTGGAAACATGCTGGTCCTGCTCCATAGGACAATCGAGGGTATAGTAGAAAAAGTCAAACTTGTTTTATTTACTGGTGTACTTTCAGGTTTTTAATATGTAATTTAACTCACACACTGATCCATTGTTTTTAATTATATTGTAAATATGTGAGTACCATGTCCCTTACTAGCAAACTTAATTTTATCTCTGCTGGTATTGCTTTGTTGTACCTATAGTATATAAGTGTGTGCTGTATATTAGTGTAATGTTGGATGCATTGTGCTCACATAATACATATAATCAATTGATCAATGTACCTATGTATACAAAATATTGTAAAACTTATATTTGAAAAGAGTAACTATGGAGTTTCTTGTCCGTTCTTCTCCATAAGAATCTACTTTTTGCGAATGGACAACTAGAGTCACTTATATTTTAATTTAAAACTGTAAATTTGACGTTCAAAGGTGCCTTTTAATGGTCTAGTTGAAATAAATGAATTGACTTTGACTTTGACTTTGCTAACTATGCGTTAATTAACTTGAAACAAAGAGATATAGATTGGACAAACATATTTTCTGAACTGCCTGAGGTCGATGCAATGGTACATGTGCTTTACGAACATATTCGTTGTATTATAAATGAGTGTGTTCCTCTTTCCAAAGTACCTAATGGTAAATTTCCATTTTGGTTTTCTAGGTATCTTATTAGATTACTGAACGAAAAGGAAAAAGTTAGATCTCGCTATAAAAAATATAAAAATCCTAGAGATAATTATGAATATAAAATCCTAGGGGACCGCGCAAGTATAATGATCAAGGACTGTTATAAGACATACGTAATGAACATGGAAAAGAATATCGCACAAAACCCAAAACTATTCTAGTCCTTTGTGAAAGCCAAAAAATCTAATTCTAGCGTCATTCCTTCCACTATGCATTTGGGACAGAATATTGCAAAATCTGGTGAAGAAATAAGCAAACAATTTGCCTCACACTTTTCTTCATCCTTCACACCATCCGCCCGAATGCTCCCAGTACTAGCTCACATAATTATTTTCAAGCCGCTTTATGTGGGATGACTTTTACTGAGAGAGACGTGTTTAAGGAGTTAGAGAAACTTGACGCTTGCAAGGGTCCAGTACCTGATGGCCTGCCACCGTTATTTATCAAGAAATGTGCAGCTAACCTGTCTCTTCCGCTTAAGTTGATTTTTAACAAGTCAATTAAATCATCTATGGTTATGGTTTCGTCATGAGATCCTCTAACGATTTTAAAAAGCCCTCTACTTACTTATTTCTATATAAATTATTAATACGGTCTCAGTTGGAGTACGCTGTTCCGGTTTGGAGCCCATTTTATGATAAATACAAAAACTGCATTGAAATGGTACAAAATAAATTCTTGCGTAGTATGCATTACAGATGTCTTCGCACTCGAATTCATTACACCGAGCTGTTAAAACTTTACAACTTATTAAACTTGGAGTCCAGGCGAACATTTCTAATGGTCATGACACTATACGGTATTTGTAACAATAAGTTTGATTGCAATAGTCTTACGAACAATTTGTGTTACGTAGTACCTAGAAATTTCATGCGGTGAGAGGTGCGCGTTCCTCGTTTGTTCCACACTAAAAAGTGCAGAACACACGCGGGTGAGCGGGCACCTCTCCGCCGCCTCGTAGATACATATAACTCCCACTTTATCGATTCTGATATTTTCGCTTTAACGCAAAACGAATTTAAAAAACAGGTTCTCTCCTTTCTATCCGGATCCCCGTAAGGGTAAAATCTTAATTTGTTGTTCTACATAATGTATACATAACAAAATCATTCATATATTTGTTAAATTAATCTGATGAGCAATATGTGCACGTTGGTCACTTTCTGACTCTTTTGCAAATTCGCGGACAATAGTGTGGGTTACATGTTTGTTATTTCTATTTTTTTAAACACCTGTGCTAAAATGTGACGTGTAACTGTTTTTTGTTCCAAACAAATAAAATAAAATAAATCTACGTTCCCCTCGCAATGGAAAGTTGCTACTGTTGTGCCCATTTTTAAGAAGGGCGAAGTCGACAATTCTTCGAACTATCGCCTCATATAGCTTCTTTCCGTCTTTGCGATTGAAGCGCTTGTCTGTCCCATATTGACTTCGCACATAAGGGTTCAGTTGGCTCCCCAACAGCACGGTTTCTGTGCTCGCAAATCTACTACCACTAATTTGGTACATTACGTAAATGACATTAGCAAATCTCTTGACTCCCGCACACAGGTTGACTCCATCTATACAGATTTCAGCAGTGCCTTTGACAAGGTTAACCACAAGGTACTTATCACAAAGCTCGAACAGTTTGGCATATCCAGCCAACTACTCATGTGGTTTGTCTCATATCTGTTTGAGCGAAAACAGAAAGTGGTTGTGAGGGGTTATGAGTCACCGTTATATCTTTCCACCTCCGGGCTACCACAGGGATCTCACCTGGGACCGATTCTTTTTTCGATTTTCGTCAATGACATTGTTCATCCAATACGGCACTGTAAATGTTCCATGTAAGCGGATGATTTGAAACTGTACAGGGAAATTAAAACAGACTGCGACATTTTTCTTCTTCAGGAAGATTTGGATGCGGTGCAGGAATGGTGTTTACTTAATATGATGACCCTTAATGCAAGTAAATGCTATCACATGACTTTTACGCGAAACAAACAAGTACTATCATCATCTTATGCGTTGAATGGTGTTCCTCTGCAAAAGGTTGATACCATTCGTGTGGGTGTCTCTCGACAGCAAGCTAACTTTCAACAATCATATTGACACGATTGTAGCCAAAGCTTAAAAAAATTCGGGTTTTGTGAAGAGAACTTGTTCGGGGTTTCGGTCCACATCGACACTTAAAGTGCTTTACAACACTCTTGTCAGAAGCATACTTGACTACGCATCTCCAGTTTGGAATCCCAAATATCGCGTCCATATTAACAGGATTGAACGTATACAGAAGGCCATCACCAGGTACTTACGCTTTAGATGCTCTAGTTTCCCTCATGGCGCTGAATATTCCCAAAGGCTTAATCACTTCAATATGTTTTCACTTGAACAACGTAGAAGAACTTCTGATCAGCTCTTATTTTATAAAATTATCCATAACCTGGTGGATGAACCTGAGTTATTATCAGAAATTAATATATCTGTACCTAGATGTACTGTCACTAGATCTCTACGCAAAATAAATATATAATATACCTTTGCACCGTCCTCATCAAGAACCAACCTTGGTCTCAATGCCCCCTTGAATCGATTAATGGCTAATTATAATAAAATAGATATCAGCAATAATATTGATGTATTTACAGACTCATATTCCCAATTTCGCAGAAAACTTATAACTAATAGCGACGTATCATAATTTCATAGCCTACTTATTACTTTCTATTTTTTTTAATATAACATTTTTTGGTTTTTGTAATCTTTTGGAATGTTTTCATAATGCACTCGTTACCGCATTCTGCCGTTTTGAATTTTTGAATATTAATTTTACTTTTTATTTCTTAATCTTAATGTTTTAATGATAATTTTGATCTCTGATTCTAATTTCTATTATGATTTTATCTTTTTTTATATACTTAATGTTTTGTTCTTTGTTTCTAATTTAGTTTTTGTATCCTCACGAGTTAATAATCTTGTTGAAACGTATGTTTAAGAAGTATTTTTTTACGTAAGTGCTGTGTACGCCTGTAAGTGACTAAATTCACCATAACTCAATGCATGTGTAATTTTTATTATGTTAATGTCCCTAATGAAGAGGTCGTTGGTGTACCTATCAAATAAAATAAAAACAAAATAAATAAAGTACCTTTATAGAAACGTCACAAAGTACTCTTGAAATAATATTCAGTGTAACGAGCGCAATTGATTGCAGTGAGCGTCACTTGTTTCGCTCAGCTCGCTCGTAGCGCTTGCTCTAACCCTCAATCGCTCGAGTGACCTGATTGTTACAGCTCATAGCAACGTGCCACCGTCTGACCTCACCACTTTCCAACACTCAAAGCTTAGAGGAAATACTCGGTACTTATTGGCAATCGAAATTCTTGCTTTGTCACCTCAGACGTATTGCAGCTGTGAGTGATTTTGCGGAAACTCCAACGTTTCTCAGAATTAGAATCAGAGTCATTTATTTTTAAAACATAAGTAATCATTACATACAAGATCATAAAATTAGGTAGTGCGCTATGTTTTGCCAATTGACATACAAATTATTTAAAAAAAACAATTGTTTGAGTTGGTGCAGTCAGTTACCATAATTAGCTGACCCATCTTTGCATAAATGGTTGAGGTTTTTTAGAATACGAATCGATAGAATTTTATATATATTTTTTTAAATATTTTTATCATTTCAGAAAAGTAACTAAAATATAAAAGAACTATAAAATTCTGGCTGGGTCAGCTAATTGTGGTAACTGACTTACTATTAAATTAAAATATTAATTTATGTCAGCATTATTGAGTTATAGAGATTCGTCGTTAAGAAAGATGTCTAAAGTATACCTACTAACATTTTTCTAGCAGTAACCCGTTAAGCGTTTTTTTAAACTTCTGCAATGGCATACATTTTATTTCATCGGCTATTTTATTATATATTTGTGGGGCAACACCAAAGAAGCTTTTCTTCATTAGAGAAATTTTACATTTCACAAGGTATAGTTAATTAGTATATTGAGCACGCATCGGAGTTTTCTTGACTGAACACAGTTTTTTGAATAAATGTAGATTTATTTTTACAAATAATGCAGTTTTCAGGATGTATTTAGCCGGTACAGGCTATATTAATTTTACCTTTTAAAAATATGAAGTCAGTCAGTTGTTTTCAAACCACACATGGATCTAAATCGTCTTTTCTGTATCAAGCTATAAAAAACCTTTACAATATGGAGACGGAATCCGGAAACGGTATACAAAATTACTTTGCTCGTTGTTTCCTCAACAAACGTCAAGAGTCTGATTTTGCGGAATAAAAGCTTAGTAAGGCGTCGTATTTGCTTATCGCGGTAGGCGTCAGTCACGACACGACACGACGCGGCGACGTGACGTGACCATAATCCCGGCGAGCTCCGCAGTATGTAAGCTCTGTGTGAAGTAACTTTGTCAGCCTCACGACAACAGCATCCTGCTAATTTATTAATTTACTGATGATGCAGGGTTCTACTTCTACCTTTAGTATCCGTTTTATTCAAATTGGTGTTTATATATCAACCTTACGAATGTGTCGATTTCCCATTATTTTCTAAGATTAAAAACAAAAAACAAATGAAACATAGAGCTTAATTTTCTCTTAAAGGGTGCTTCAATGTGTATACGTAAATAAATAATTGGTCCGCCATCTTCGGGAGCCGCCATAGACATACAATTTAGAATAAAATTATGTCAATAAATCAACTGCTGCTAGATATTGAATCGCAAAGCGAGATCGCATCAGTGCGGCTGTCAGAGACAAGATAACTGCGAGTGGCACTATATTATATAAAGTCACAGGGTGTGTTATTAACCAGTCACTCTACTGAACGAATCCATGTTAAAGCAGTATTGTATTGTTCGCGGAGCGATTGCGTCTCAAGCACGCCGAGACAATCTGCCGGAGCCTTGAGGCTGCTTCTACTTGCTGAACGCACTTATTGAATTCACTTATTTGCAGTGAAAAAGTTCACTTCCTGTTCTGCAGGTTTACGTTTAGGTAACTTTAAGGTTCAGTTAAGTTTTCCGAGCTATATCGATGAGCATTTTCAATAACCATATTATCACAGTAATTATTTGTAAAATTGCGTCTAATACAACATTTAATAAACGAGCTGGCAGATGTTTAGGTCGTTCATAAAATAGGGTAACCGTGTGACGAAAATATATGAAATATTTTACTTTGGGAATTCTAAATTCAAACAACAATCAATTTCAACATTCTAACCTCGACGACCTGCACGGAGTTCCTTTTTATATCTGCAGGGTTTACGTTTAAGTAACACTAAAGTAAGTAGGGAGCTAAGTTCGCTCGTTTCGCTGGCTCACTATAGCTTCCGCCATCCCATTCGAACCTAACCTATTCGTGTCGGAGTGCCTCAAGCTTCCTGTGCCCTATATTCTGCTGCTTGGCTAGGCAACTCATTAAACGAAATTGATCCAAGTTATTTGCCTGGCTGTTCAACTAAGTGCCGGGATGCCACAAGCCGCTGATTAAACTGCGCCTTTGAATGGAAAAGCTAGGCCGCCAATTATGAGCACGCCAATATTGTGGCGATAAGTCTCGTCTTTGAGGAGTGTCTTGAGAGGTGCCACGGCGTCCTCATCTCCTGCCTGACGCAGGTACTCATCGGACACGGCTGATTAGGGATATACTTGTTTCGGATTCGGCGAGAAGACACGTCAGGGTGTCACCACTGTGTGGATCGCCCGGAGGACACGGTGGAGCATAAAGTAAAGGTCTGTCCTGCTTGGGCGGGGCACCGCCGTGTCCTTGTCGAAACGATCGGCGGCGGCGACCTCTTGCGGCCAGCCTTCCAGGGATGGGAGCCAGGGGGCATGGGAAGTAGTTACCTCCTTCTGTTATGCTAACATAGTAGGAGGCGGGCCGCATTAGGGAGAGGCAATTCTGACGCTCCAGCTGCCATAACACAAGCAGTTCATGTTCCCGATTTTAGAACTAAGAATATTTAGCCTAGGAAAACTAGTTTACTTTTCCTAAGCTAAATCAGTCCTTCCGCAGGCACCGTCTTGTTACACGCTCGATGTGAAGTGTCGTAAGTGCTGATTTCGGCGTATGTTCGCAGGTGAAGCACGTGGCGCCTATCGTGTTGGACGTGTGGGTTGAGGCGCTGGGCGCGCCACTGCAGCTCGCGCTCGCGTCAGCACCCGCTCACCAGCAGGCGAGCGCCCCCACTATGTGGCATGTACACTACGCTGTCTAACTGTAACTCTGTTCCCCAGCAGCGCCACTACTGAACGTATCCTAGGTTCAAGCACCACCGCCAACCCTGGTCCCGCTCGATAGCTGGCCTGATTTTGTTTTCTTTTAACATCCTGCACTAACATTGTACAACACAAAATAATCCTAAATTCCTAACTAATATTACACATACAAAAGTGAGTTTGTTGGTTTGGATGGAGCGGAAGGGCGTGTCAGACTCTTACGGACTAAAACCCATCCGTGTTTCTTCTAAAGCCCTTTGCGTTCCAGGGCCACGGTGACTCTTTCGGACAAATTCCGCAACCCTGGCACCCTAGCGGGCCCCGTCTTCTATGCTGACATCTCTTTGAGGCGCGCGTGAAACATGAAACCTTGGACCAGGCTATTCAACGCAAGTGAAGCCGTTTGCAAAAGCTAGCAAGATAAAACAGCTTTAAAAAAAGAAAGCGTTGTCAGCGTAGTCACTCGCGACGCCCTAGACGTATCAACGATGTGCTACGACTTTCAAGAATTGGCTACGTCTTACTACGACTTGTTTCGACTTGCTACACTTGCCGGTACGACACGTACAATAAACTCCACAAAAGCTTGTAATATTCACACGTCTGTGTGAGAATCAATCAAATCACAGAGAAAAAAATGATAATTTTAGGCGTTCAACGCCAAAAATCAGAATTAAATCAAATTGAAAAAGGACTCCAGTCCTTTCGACTTGATATTGACGTTGAGTCTAATATTGTCAATTGATAATGTTTAATTTTTTTTTATATTTTTAAAACGTAAAGTTATTTCCGCTGTTACAGAACGAGTCTGTAGTGAATTAGCTGATATAAATCGGCTGCGGTCGCGGCGCTCGCGTACCTAGGAGTATGACACGCACGCCGCACGCGGGTACCACGGCTGTTGTTGATGCTACCTTTCACAATCATCGCTCCCGGAAAACTCACCGCTTCCAATTAAATGCCAAATGATTTTAATAAAAATCAGAAAGCATCTGCGTGGTGAAGGTCGGAAATAATTAGATTTCGATATTTGAGCATTGGCGCTTTGACGCGGGGAAAGTAAATGATATAAAGTGAACGTGACAGCCAAGAGAACCAATACCGGTGTGACCGATATTAATCTATACTAATATTATAAAGCTGAAGAGTTTGTTTGTTTGTTTGTTTGTTTGTTTGAACGCGCTAATCTCTGGAATTACTGGTCCGATTTGAATGATTCTTTCAGTGTTGGGTAGTCCATTTATCGAGGAAGGCTATAGGCTATTTTGTTTTTCAAAATTAGGGATCCGTAATAAAATTGCTATTTCGTAACACAAGGTGTAAAATCAAAAACCTTTTTTTGCGTGCGCTGCAAAAACTATTGACAAAAGAACAAAATGATGTACTACGGGTTAGAAGATCCCATTAAGACCTACAAAAAAGTCCGCGAGAACATATATCTAGCTATCATGGTTTAATCACAATAACCCATTTTGTGTTCAAAATAATTATTAAATCGTCTAAAGAAAAAAAACTACGTTAAATACGTATCGTAATATTAATCTTTATCGAAATTAAGCATTATGTTATCAAGAGTATTTATGTAGAAGTAAAATACTTTTTGTTTCATCTCAATCGGATATTTCGTTTAAAAGTTATCACGTGTGTAAGATGTTAAGAGTTGGTACCTATTAATGAGTTATGGGCCATAGAGTTTTTTATCAACATAAAATCCTGTAATAATCTTTTTCGAAATATATTTGTTGATGATTGTAAGTATAAGATCTTTGAAGAGTATAATAAATACATTTCTAAAATAACTCTGCTAAGGAAATCCACGCGCGCATAATGTTTTGAACAGTTCTGAAGACATTGATAATTGCATTAACTTCGGTAATGGTAGTTGAAACTTCTAATACAATTAAAGGAGTTTTAATCTAATAGAATTGAAAAACGCCCCAATTTTTTGGGTAACGTAATTCCTCCAAACTCACGAGATTCAACGAATCCTAAATTTTGATTCTAATCTTGAAAATTAAAAGCAGAATATTTTTAGTATTTATTTCCTTTGGGCCAAGTTCTTTTGCAATTGTATTGAGTGCTTTTATCATTTGTATGCTCAGTATTCCACAATCACCAGTAAATTCTATAAAGTTCAATGAACTTATTTGATCTTTATTATGAACTTTATTATAGCAATACAGAATAAAGCGAAATAGTGATACAAAAGCGGCTTTCAAATAATTCTCAAAGAGATATTAAAAAGTGATCAAATTAACACAAAGGGCTCAAAACAGCTATTTTATAGGAACTAGCACTAACAAGTCTAAAGCAACTTGGGAGGTAACCAATTCTATGAAATTTAATATTCCTAAAATGATAGCAAGACATTTTAATGATTATTTTATAGACTCAGTTCAATCGAATGCCGATAATTTGCGAATAATACTCAAACAGACACATCATCAGGATTATATATCTAATCTATCTAAACTAATATTATAAAGAGTAAAGATTAGTTAGTTTGTTTGTTTAGAATTAAGGTTGATAATGTACATGTAAACTACACTTCAAATTACTCAAATCGGACCTTTCGTTTTAAAGTTACGACGGGCATAAAAATGGTCTAAGTAAGAAAAATGTTACGGTTTGAGCGAACTGGGGAGAATCTTAACGCTTAGTCCGATGAAGCTGAAACACGGCATTAATGTTTTGGATAAAAAAAGAAAAATAACAAATATTTGGATTTTTCGATGCTCTAAGTAAGAAAAATGTTGCGGTTTGAGCTAACTGGGGAGAAACTTAATGCACGGCATTAATGTTTTGGATAAAAAATTAAGAATAACAAATATAAGGGGCGAAAAGGGTTGATGAATTTTTCAGGGGAGGACATTATTGCTTACTTCAATTTACGTGGAAATTGGAATGAACAAGCTAAAAGTGGGAAATTTGAAACAGATCTAACAATGTTTACATAGTCAACCTCTGGCGGGGTGAACGGGGTGAACTGGGTGGATAGTAGGCTGATCCTGAGACCGTTGAATGGATATCGTAGTGCTTAATTTTCCAAAACTTACCTTTAAAAAGGGTTTGAGGGGGCGTTGAAGTTTGTGGAGTACCTACTAAATCCGCGCGGACGAAGTCGCGGGCGAAGTGCTAGTTAGAAATATAATGAGTGCGTCTTCAAGTAATCTCTCGCGTGTACCTCGCTGGTACCTGGCACTCGCAGCCAGAGAGTAATGGATGAGTGTCGTCATCAATCTTGCTAACTTGTACTGTAAGCACCGAACTTTACAAATTCACCTGAAATACTTCTACAACTCATTATAATGTTCAGGTTGGGGAGATGCTTCACTTTCATTCAAACATACTCCAAGGCAGTCCCGAATAGGCTGAAATCGGGCAAATGTCTGATGGGCCGCATGCCCGGTGGGCCGGTGTGGTCGATTAGCGCTCCTCTTTCTTCTGCTATTTAAAAAAAACATCGCAAAACATCGATTAGAATAACGCCCTGTACCGTCAAGTCAAAGACCTAATATAAATACCGAAAATATATCTGAAATGTTTCAGAATCGAGCCCAGGTCCAGGGTTTAAAAAGCACACATTTTGACGCGGTCTAAATTTGATTTGAAAGGGCGCAAAAAAAATTAAAGGCAATTTCGTGTGTAAGACTTTTTAGATAATTATGTTGTCTTACTTTTAGGTTTTGAGGGCCCCTTAGGGCGACTTGCGCAAAAATAAATAAATCTATTTAACCTATACTTAACGTATACTTATTAATCGATAGACTGGTTTTGCACAGCGCCATTTCGTTAACCCGGGATAACTATTTGGTTAGTCTCAGAGACACGCCATAAACAGACAAGTTTTTGATTTTTCTAACATTAACTGCCTGATGCAAAGAATCTCAAAGTGCAAAAATCTTGATTTATAGGAATGAACAAAATCTATGAATAAAATCAATACATTTCCAACGTACAGTTGATCTTACAGGAAAAAATTACACAACTTACGTACGTACATACACACTAAAATTTACTAACACAACTGTATCCTACACATTTTGTTAATGAGAAAATACGTAAGAACTGGGGGCCCCGGGATCTTAGACCACTAGGTTACATATGTTAACTTGACATAACTGTGTTCGCAAGACTTGTAAATAATTACTAAAAATACAGTTCAGCCAGTGCTAACTACCAAGTAAGGTGCAAGACCATTCTGCAAATTGGTAAAGTTAGCCTTGGACTAAACCGTTAGCCCAGTACTAAGCGGAGCAGTGCAACTGAGCCTTAGAAAAATTTGCTACAGGCCCTGGCATCGCGCTGGCTTCATCCGGCTCTGAGTAGTTTTCCTTTCTCAATACTCAATACTCAATACTTTATTGCATTCCATAATGTGTATACATAACAGTTGGTATGTTAAAACATCGAATCAATTATGGACCCTGTCGGGCACAGCAAAGTTTATTATTAATAGGAGAGAGGATGAAGGCGCTTTTTATATAAATATTTATCTAAAATAATATTATTAGTGTTTATACCTACATATTGCATGAATTACATTATTAACTTTAAATTTTAATAACCTATATATTTACAATTTTATTGCGTCTTGTAGAATTTTTTATCATTCATTTTGAATTAACAATATTAAAATATGTTTTTAAATATTATGTTTAAGGTATTATGTCAAAATAGTTTTTATTGTTGTTGAATTTTATCGCTAAAGTATTCGTCAATAGTGTAGTAACTTTTGGTTATTAGAAATTGTTTTAATTTATTTATAAAGATATTATTTTGATTTATATTTTTAATGTATAACGGTAACTTATTGTATATTTTAATGGACATAACATATGTACTAGAAGAGTGCATTTTTAATCGTGAAGTGGGTATGTTTAATCTGCTTTCGTTTCTGAGTGTAATTTTAGTTTGGATATCTCCTCTTTTGGTATAGAATTGCGGATTTTTTCGTACAAATTTACTAATTTCGAGTATGTAAAGGCAAGGCAGGGTTAATATTTTTAGGTCTTTAAAATGTGGTTTGCAGGAGTCCGTATCTTTGATATTTATTAGAATTCTAACCATTTTTTTCTGTAGAGTGAATAATGTAGGCGCGTCTGTACTATTTCCCCATAAAATAACTCCATACTTGAGCCATGCAAATGCGTACGCGTAATATGTTACTAGAGCTGTTTTTAGGTCAGTTGTTTTCTTGATTTCTCGGAGAGCATATGAAAACTTGGATAATTTTGTTCTTACTTTTTGAATGTGTGGTTTCCAATCTATGTGTGAATCTATATCTAGGCCTAAAAGGGTGAATTTATTAACTGTTTCTAATTTAAATCCGTTGTATTTGAAATTTATATTTATAGGTATTTTTTGTCGGGGGTGGAAAGTTATTATTTTTGTCTTATTGTAGTTAATTTCAAGATTGTGTTCTTTCATCCAGTGTGTTGCAGTGTCAAGTATAGAACTCAATTTTTGGTTTAGATTTATATTATTATCGCATGATGTTAAGATCGAAATATCATCGGCGAACAGTACGCATGTCTCACTTATGTGGTTTGGGAGATCGTTTACGTAAACAAGGAATAACAGGCATCCTATCACACTTCCTTGTGGTATAGAAGCGTTTACGGGCATACTTTGGGATCGAATTGATTCTATTTCTTTTGATTTATGATTGTAATGTTCTATTTCTACAACTTGTTCTCTGTTCTTTAGATAAGATTTGAACCATTCGTAGCTTTTTCCGCGGATACCGATATTATATAGTTTACTCAATAATATATCAAATTGCACCTTATCATAAGCTTTTGTCATATCTAATAACAATCCTACTGCGTATTTTTTATTATTAATTATATTGAGGGCTTCTTGCATATATTTATAAACAGCCAAAACAGTGGATCGGTTTTTGCGAAAGCCATTCTGACTCTCATTGAATATGTTATATTTTTCACAAAATGCATAGACACGATCGCACATGGCCTTCTCAAATATTTTTGAGGCTGTTGGTAAGAGAGCAATGGGACGGTAGTTGTTTGGGTCGGTTTTTGTATTTTTCTTGTGAATCGGTTTTATAAGAGCTTTTTTTAATAAATCGGGAAAAACGCCTTCTTCAAAAGATTGGTTTAGTAGTATAAAAAACGGCAAGGTTAATTCGTCAGCGCATTGTCTAAATAGAGTGGGTGGGAGTTCGTCAATTCCATGGCTGTTCTTGTTTTTTAAATTTTTAATTATTGTATTTACTTCGTAAGGATCTACTGGGCTAAGAAATAATGTATTTTGTGTAGTTGAAAATGTCGGGGGTCCTTTTGGCTTGCTGCCGGCAGGTTTTGTGCTGTCCCCACCAACAGAAGCAAAGAAACTGTTAAATATGTTGGCTACCTCTTGGGGTTTTGAAGTTAAGCTATTATTTATTTGTAGCGTTATATTGTATTTCTCACTTTTTAGTTTCTTGTTTGTGCGTTCATTAATTATTCCCCACATAGTTTTAACTTTATTTTTAGATTGCATCATTTTATTTTTAAAGTGTAATTTTTTTGCAACTGTGACTGTTTTCTTCAATGTTTTTTCATACTTTTTATAATGTTTCGTTAATGTTGCATTTTTTGTCTTTGTTGTTAATGTCTTTAATAGTCTTTTATGTAAACAAGATTTTTTTATACCCACAGTGAGCCAATATTTTTTAAATCCCGTTTTTAGTTTAATTTTACGCAACGGTATACATTTATTTAGAATAGAGATGAGTGTGTCATTAAACATTTTATAATTTATGTTAATGTCATTGTTGGTTTTAAGAATTACATTCCAATTAAGCTTTTTTATTTCCTCTTTGAATTTTGATATATTTGTGTTATTAAATATTCTTTTCTTTGTGTACCAGTTATATTTTTCTGATTGTTTAGGTATTTTTAAATGTAATATTGTACTATGGTGGTCGGAAAATCCTAGCTCTTCTGTAGTTGTGTACATGTCTTTGTAAACAAAGTTTGTGAATATTAGATCTATGCACGTTGCAGTGGTTGATGTAATACGTGTAGGGCTTTTTACATGTTGAGTAAAATGATGTTCATGCATTAGATTTAAAAATTGGTTTGTTTTTAAATTATCCGATATTATATTAACATTAAAATCGCCGCCTATTATTATATTTAGTTTGTAGTATTTTTTGTTTATGTATTTGAGAATTTGTTTTAATTGTTGATAAAATACTTCCTCCTCTCTTCTATTCCAGTACATAGTTACTATCAGTAAATTTTCTTTTGGTAATTCCGTGGCGCAAAGTTCTATTATATATTCTAATGACATGTCTGAAATATCATTTCTATTTATGCTGTCGATATGTTCTTGTAGAAGTGTACAAACACCGCCACCTGTTCTAGTGCTGCGACAGAAGGAAGATGCAATTTTATAACCGCTGAACTGAATGAGATCAAGTTTTTCTTGAGTTAGCCAAGTTTCTGAAATGCATATTGCTTTATACAAAGAATTTTTATCAATAAATGCTTCGAGAATATCTTGCTTGTTATAAAGGCTTTGAAAATTTTGGAACATTATTTTAAATGGTCGGTCGTTGTTTACGAAATGTCTGGTTCTCAGTTTCGTAAGACATATTTGTAGGGCAAAGTTGGATGGTGTTGTTCAATATTTTATCATTTTCTTGGGTGTCGTACTTGTACAGGTAATTGTTGTTTTCTCTTGAGAGTGCAGGGCTGATTCCAGCCTATGCCTGCCCCATGGAGCAGTTTCTGTTTTAAATACTCTAAAGTTTGGTTTACTATTTCGATATTTCGTGTGTAATACTAAAGTAATTATAGTCCAGTTCAAGTCGTAGGCGTGTTCAATTAGCTAACTACTCACTACATAGCGCTGCTACTACTCACTACACAGCATTGCTACTACTCACTACACAGCGCTGCTACTACTCACTATACAGCGCTGCTGTATAATACTTTTGACCTCGTGGATTATTTGTTTACCTACTATGAATTGAATATCAAAAGTTAACAAAATATTTGTAAACGTATTTGGTTCTCTGTGGTTTTTCTATCATAAATTATAATACATTGCATCTTCTATACATGCAATTTAGTAAATGTTGGTACTAAAACAGACATGGATGACAAGCAGTGCATATTATAGGCTGATATCAATCATAAGGATTGTAGTTTTGCGGCGTGTATCAATGTGACGAGATTGTTCGGAGATCTGTATGTGAATTGAGTCACTCCATTACGTATAATAAATAAGTGTCTTCTTCTGTACTCACTGAATACTGCCTTGCTTCAGAGACAGGATTCAGAGAGTATAGAAGTCGTCAGTCGTCGCCTTTATTAAGAAATCACTCGTCTTCCCAAATCGAATTTATTTAAGAATATCTATACCTAGATTTGAATGTAAGCTTATTAAACAAGTAGTTTGACTTATCTATACTTATTACTTATATACTTGTACTAATAATACTATAAAGAGGTAAAGTTTGTGAGGTTGTAGGGGGTAATCTCTGGCTCTGCTGAACCTTTTGAAAATTCTTTTTGTATATGATAGCCACATTCATGAGGAATGCTTTAGGCTATATATATAAACGGGGAATTCCTACAGGAATGGGAAAAAAACGGGACATGCGCGTACGAAGTCGCGGGCAAAAGCTATTATTTATAATTACTTTGTAGCGAATTTAATGTTAGTATATTCTTAAAGCGACAGTCACTTACATTTATAGCATCACTTTTATGGCAGCCACTCGAGCCTCGTCACTGCCATCCCTGATGGTATGCTATTCGGAATGTCTCCGCATTCCGACGCATTCCGGGCTCGGGGCCACCGCGCGCCGGCTCGCGGCCATTCCTCTGTCTCTTCACAGATCAACCGTTAACGCAATGTTATCGAACAGATGTATAATTTCTAGTGACTCGTACCAAAACGATTACATATACCTATCCCTACAATATGCAAGACACAAACAAGAAAAGTTATACGAATGAAAAAATACGTCGAATTGCGGCTTCAATCTGTTTTTTAATTCTTCTGCTTCGTGTCACTGGCACGACAATATTTTAGATTTCTGTTGCCCAAACAGCCACTTCCACGGCATCTCTTCGGCTGCATGTTTTGGGGCCAAGAGCCAAAACCTAACTCGGCTCCACACCCACACCCTGCAGTTGATCCGTCACGGTAGCCCCTCTTTGCGAGGTTGGAATAACATCTTTCTACTTGCGTTCTGAGGCGGTTCAGGGACTTATTATTGACTCGTCAATTACTGAGCATCGCCGACATTGTAATGGCGTCGAGCTGACCAAAGCGCCCGGGATCATATGTGATTAGTCACATTAGCGGCCGAGTGGCGAGTGTGGCGGGTGCCGCCGCGAGTGCTGCGTCACAGTGTCACAATATCAATCTGTAGTGCAATAGTACTACAGATTGATATAGTGTACAAACCTCGCCGTGAAAATTAAGGTATAGAGAGATGAAGTGAACTGTTATTCCATCTTGATTGAGTGGTTTGACAACTCACTTCATATTCACTTCACCTAAGTTTTCTCGGTGAGCTATTTTCAGAATAGAGTCTCAGATTTTATCTGATCATGATGTGAACTCATAACATGCGGATAACTACCGGCCGCTTACTATTGCATTTCGCATGAATGAGATGACTAGGCAGTCGTCGAAACTTTAATGGAGTTATTTGGATTGATTCCGTCACATCAGCGCGTTGACTGCTGCTAATGTAAATGTATCATCCATTACCGCACCGCCTTCCCCTCCCGCACCCCGGCAACACCGCTCTCCTGATTGCGTCTATCGAGTTTCCGCGTCCAATCTTTTGACTGCCAATCTTCATTCTTTCAACTGAACGTTTCTTAAGTTGTGATGAAAGAGACTGAATCTCACGACACAGGGTATCCTAGTATGAGTTCTAGTTTTATTTGTAACCAGAATGTAAAGTTTTTTGAGGTTGAATAAATAATTATTATTTAGGGAAAAAATGGACTGTGTTTTAGCTCTCTGACTAGTTTTAAACTACATTAATAGGCCAAGCCAAGTCAATGTAGCATGTGGAAGTAATTTAAGTTGTGGAATAGTGTTTTTGAGGATAAATAACATTTTTCTCTATCTGCATGAACTTCCGCACTATTCTGAAGGTATTCAAAATTGCAGCTTTCTGAAGTGTTATATAAACTGGATCTTGGAGGTCTATTATTTGGAGGCTACGGTGCAGATGGCTGGGTATTGCTCCTGTAGTGGAGACAACTATAATAATAATATAATAATAATAATTTATTCAAATAAAAACGTCTACAAAAATGTACATTTAGTCAACAGTAATAATATTTTCCATACAATAATAGTGCCTAAAAATAAACTAAACTAAGATATTTTTATTAAACGTGCAATTAACGGTGGTTCGGAATTGCAATGTTAAACAGCGATCCGCCCGATCTAGGTTACTTTAAACCTGTGTTTCAGGCCATCACTCTACGATCCAATTACATTGGGACAATACAATTTAAAGTTAAACAACATAAAAAAAAAATGATCTATTCTAAGCAACTACGAGAAAAAGCTTAATGGTACATTAATATCTAAAACTAAGCCTATGTAATTATACAAAAGTAAACACTTACGAGGGGATTAAATATCATCATGCCAATATTTCTAGAAGTTGTTCTGTGTCCATGTAATTGAGTAACATTAAATATTCTGACAACGACATATACTTAATGTTGCCTCCAAAGTCTTGTCACCATCTCTGCATATTTACTTATTTTTTCTCCAAGTGTCTTTTGTAAATTGTGCGTGTTGGGGACTGCAATATCTATCAGGTAAGTAACTTTATTAACTTTGTCTTGGAGAGTGATATCTGGCCTATTGTAGTGAACGGTCCTGTCAGTTAGAATGGCGCGGTCGTAGTAAAGTTTATGAGTGTTTGTGGAACGTATTTGTTGAAAGGAATGTTAGTATCTTCTATGAGTTTATATTTGATAGTTAGTTTTTGGTGAATGACGTTTGCCACCTGATTGTGTCTGTGAGTATAGTCAGTATGTGTGAGCGTTGTGCATGCTCCTGTAATGTTTTGTTTGGTCACTGGTTGGCTGTGAAACTTGCAGCATTTATCATTCGTTATTGTGGGGTCTTTGATTATGAATTTCCTGTAGTTTTTAGTGTTGATGATTTGATCTTGAATTTCAATAATAATGCCTTTGTTTCCGGGAATAAATGTCCTAGCTTGGGCCACTTATTTAAAGCTACTGTATCTACGTGGGACTGTTCTAAATCGTTGAGAGTGCCGTCCGTGCAGTACTTTCTTTTTCCACTCTTGTAACTTTTGTTTCTGAGGATCATTGTTTATATCGTAAGTTGTATTCTCTTCGTTTAGGTTGAGGCGGTGTGCAATTAATATCGTTTGTGACTATGGCTTTATGAATTTTGCTTATGTGAGATTTTGTATAATGTATTTGTATAATCTAGTATTTTAATCTAGTTATAGTCAGTCGTTCCATTGCAGACTTAGGGTGCAGGTTATTATGTTTCGTAATTGTGGTGCGGGTTTTTTCCTTCTATATGTTGGATATCAGTTTTTGACCATTTGATCACTCCAAACGAATATTTAAGTACTAGCACTTCGCCCGCGACTTCGTCCGCATGGACGTAGTACTATCCTTTACAAACTTAAACATCCCCCCTAATCCCTGTGTAGGTTAAGGAAGATTTAAGAAAAAAACTATTTACAACAAAAATCGGTGTTTTTTGGTTTAATCCGTCGTTTGACACCGACTTCTGAAATTAAATTTATTTAATATTTTGTTGTGTATTTATTAGGAAGTCGATTGTGTTTTTTGTAAAAATGTTTTTATTTTTCACTTTTAGAAATCAATGATACCCCTTAACTAAATTGACATTACACCCATTATGTATAAGTCTACAAATGTGCGCTATTTGCCGTTAAGGAGTTCTTTCATCCGCCTGCCATCGCAGTTCAACTTATACCAATGCAATATAGTTATAACACGGAGTTATTATAGACTATCGAATTCGAAATAAACGCGACAACAGTAAACTTTGCATTCCTAGATCCAGGACAGCTCTACTGCGTAAAAGTTTATTATGTATGGCGCCAATTTTATATAATACATTGCCAAAATATTGGAAGGATAATACAACGGAAAAAATGACAAGTAGGTTAAAAAACCTTCTTTTAAAAAAAGCCTACTACAGCACTGACGAATTTTTTAATGATAAATTTATCTAATTGCTGCATTCCTAATCACTTTGACATTTAATTGACTTGTAATCATCATTATGAACAACTTTTAATATGCGAAAAAAAATCAGCTGTTCAGTACATTTTGTGGAGTCACAGAAATGTATGGGGGAGTCGATTTTTGTGTTATACCCATAATAAAAGTTGTTCATAATGATGAGTACAATGACCTCTTAAGAGGAATTGCGTTTATTCTGTTACACGTTGTATAGAAGATTGATATTGCGTAGGTGTTAAATGCCTTATCAAATGCTTTCCCGCTAGTTGAGTTTTACGAATTGCGATCACTATTTTATTGTTATTATTTCATTTATTTATTTATTAATTACAATTTTAAATACTTCTATAAAAAAAACACTTTTTAAAATATGTATATTAAATAGTATTAGGAACAAGTTCCAAGTTACCGGTGGTCAGGGCTCCTGAGAGAGGAACCTCCTATGCACACCGTGTCCAGGAATACTGCTTTCTGGATCAAGCCCTTGATCCAGCTACCCAACGAGAGCCTCCTTCAGATGCTGGTCGAAGCTCTTGGCAATTATGCCATTAGCTGTCACGATTATCGGCACAATGACTGCTGTGTTCACATCCCACATGTTGACAACCTCGTGAGCCAAGTCAAGATACTTAGTTTCAGCCTTCACGAAGTTTTCTTTATTCGGTACTGCTATATCAACAATCATTACGCGACGCCGACGCTCTAGTCGGTCTATCCCCAATATGTCAGGCTTATTGGTAATAATAGTCCTGTCACTGATGATAGACCGATCCCAATACAACGTGCAAGTGCCATTTTCAGGAACTGTTTCAAAAACGTTTAGGTACATTGTACAAATTGATCTTTCATCGACTAAGTTTCTTGCTTTTTGTAATAACGTACTATAAAGATTTGGAAACCCACATGGTGTAATCCTACATGCTGTTTCTTTTTTAAATATGTTCATTGAAAAAACTCGTCACAACTCCCAGCCGGTTTGAACCAAATAATGTCAGTTTCTCTCAACCATTGCGGGTCTCTTTTATTAAAACAACTTTATAGTTGTTAAGACAGCCGTTAGTTAGACTCGACCTTCTATAAATCTTAAACAGAAGTTTTATTTAAAACGTAGGATTATTAATGATGCCTGTGAAGAATCTAAAGTACAATCTGTATCGACTAGCGCCGTTTCTTCATTAGGGCCTTCAATAAATGTGGAAAGTTTTCGCATTCAAAGCAGGTAATGACGCTCTAACAAGGTATATTATGAAAAGTAACTAAAGTGGCTGTGAAATGTGGGAACACTGTCTGTAACAATACAAAGATTGTGGTCTTGTTAATTATTGTAGCCTCTCGCGTGTATTGGACTTCATGTGGCATGGCTCCGGAGTAGCAATCCGATGGTGTAATTGATTTCTCTAATGCGATTAACCGACGTCCCCTAAGTACGATAAGCAATTATATTATTATGGTTAACAGGAAAATAGCAATTATATCTATATTTCTGATTATTAGTTTGTACTTCAAAGTAAAAAATGTACGAAGTGTAAGTAATATAATATATTATTATTGCGTATATAATAAAATACATATATCATTTTGTTCTATTCTTGTAATTAGATTCTGATCAATATTAGAACTGTTCATCTAGGGTCATTATTGGAGCCTTATAATCAGGGAGTACCTAGAGTTGTCTGTGCGATAGCGAGTGTGTGGACAGCGTGGCCGACCCATTGCAGGGCTAAACCACGCATATTCCAACCTCTTTCCAAGGAGACGCTATCAATGCATACATTGTTCATCTATCTGTTCCAAACCAAATATCTGCCCCGTAGGACGCGTCCATCGTGTGGTTTTTCTGTATAGGTGTCCTGGCTAGGTTAGCCAGCCTAGCTCCGCCCAAAAGCACAGAAGTTTCCTGGGGCTTCACAGACTTCGCGGAGTGACCTCACCATTTAAGTTGTGTAGTCACAGCCTCGCATTCCAGAATGACGTGAGTGGCTGATTCTTCGGCATCAAGGCAGCCCCTGCAGAGTAAGCTGTCCGTAGCGCCTATATTAAAGAGATATTTGTTAAGGGGGCAATGGCCCGTAATTGTCCATCTTATTTTTCTGAGGTTATTCCTATTACTATTAAGGCTGAGTAGTCGTTTTGTTAATCGAGGATGTAGACTTGGCATTGAAATTTTTGACTGCCTGCAGTCTGTAGCTCGTGACCATTTGTTGTTATGAAGTTCAGTTCATCTCTGACGAATCCATGTACGAAACTGCGAGAAAGGTAGGGGAAGGAGTGGGTGCGGGCCTAACACTGCCATCTCGGAACCTCTCTTAGCAAGTTCGTCTGCGGCGTCATTGCCTAGGGATCTACTGTGCCTCTTGATCCATTGGAGGGTGATTCTGTTAGACAGCGATATACTCTCCAGGGCGAGGTGACTCTCAAAGATTAATTTGTTGGTATGAAGTAATTCGCTAGTTTCCGCATCGTTAATTGTGTAGGTGTTATCTGGTTATTTAAGGCATCTTATTGAGAGGAGCTCTGTCCCGTGGCCAGACAGGTTTTAACTCTCATTGCCTGACTGTTATTATCAAAGTTGGTACAGAAACGCCTTCAGCCGTTCTTTCCTCTGAGGCGTATTAGTTTTTTATAAGTTCTACGGATTATTCTATAACGGTCCTAGTCTCCTAGCAACCGTGTGTCTATGCTTAACAGTCTTCTCAGCCTGTGTCGGCGTCTTTCTAGTTCTGGACCCCACCAGAATTGCCTTGCTCCCTGCCTAGGTACAGTGACTGGGCAAGACTGTTCATAGCTAGTTAAAAGGATTGATGTGAGGTTGTTTACGTGTTCATCTATATTGGTTATGGAGATTCAGCTGGAAGGGAGGGTAAATTTCTAAACTCTACCTTGACTAGCCTTATAAACTTAGATCGGTCTGTGTTTTGAGGAATTCTCCTCGGTTGTGGTTTTGATAGGTTGAAGTTAATGGTATATCGTATCCATCTGTGGTCCGAGCACGATAGTTCGTTGGACATATGTCAGTCCTGGATGGAGTTGGAGGTACCTATAGTTGCTAAAGTTAGGTCTAATTACTGTTTGTGATCTAGCATTTATGAAAGTTGGTTCTGAGCCTTTATTGAATAATACAATATTATTGCTAAGAATAAAGTCAAGCATTGCTTTACCTCGGTTGTTGGTTTTGACATTACTTACGCGCTGGAGTCAGTTGCGATGATTAGTTCCAGTTTCTCCCTTTCACAGTACTCCACCAGCGAGGCGAGCTCTGGTAGGGGCACGAACTCGTATAAGGCCTTGGATAAGGGCGATGGTCTTTTAGCGTTGGTTGTCCAGCACTCTGCGCAAGGTAGCCGACGCAGTTTGGCTGTGCTGGAGGTTGGTTTGCAGAATCCTAGTTGTCGCGCAAGGGAAAATAGCAGAGGCTGCTGTCATCATCTTCATTCTTCTCCCCTGCTGGAAAGCAAATATCGTCCGAGGTTAGTCCGGGCGAGGATGGATCCTGTGTTGTATGGCAACTAGATATATCTGTACAAATTCACAAACACAAATCCATTTTAAACGTCCCTGAGTTTGTGTATTTTCTTTCTCATTCACATTTTTCACATCCTAGGTCTCCTAGGTACCCCGGGTGTCAGCACTGTGAGGATCGCCCGGAGGACACGGTGGAGCATACGGTGGAGGTCTGCCCTGCTTGGGCGGAGCACCGCCGTGTCCTCATCGAGGCGATCGGCGGCGGCGACCTCTCGCGTCCGGCCTTGGTTGAATCCATGGTCCGGAGCGAAGAGGCTTGGGAAGCGGTCACCTCCTTCTGCGAAGCAGTAATGCTAGCGAAGGAGGAGGCGGGCCGCGCGAGGGAAAGGCAAGGCCTTCGCCCCAACCGCCGCAACAGGAGAAGACGCCCCGGGCGTCGGGAGTCGCAGGGCGATCCCCGGCCACCGTAGGCGCGGGCCTGCGGACGGCGAGCATTGGGTGGCTCGCTGTCCGATCACCACCAGGCCCGGGTCGATGGCGCGTTGTGTTTCACGCGCGCCTCAAAGAGATGTCAGCATA
>NDFZ01004708.1:31008-45015 GCA_002192655.3 Mamestra configurata | reverse complement strand
GAGCGGAAGAAGTCATTTGTTGATTTCCCACCCTTAAAAAAAAAAAAAAAAAAGGTCTCCTAGGTACGGAGACGAGGTGAGCAAAGGATTGGAATATTGTTACACAGGGTTTTAGGGAATATTTAAACTTTTGTATTTGATGTAAGTACCTGCTTATTGTTTGATTTCTAATAAACTTTGTATTATATAGAATGGTACACGTTTAATTGAAATAAAAAAATTATTATTATTACCTTATAAATTTACTATGGCACGGTTAGGAGTCTATCTCCTAAGAAGCCGGGTTACAGGAGTCGCGAACTAAACTGAGTGCTTGCAGTCGCAAACTATTAAGCGCAAGACTACATTATGTGATTGCCATGGTATTGTGGTCAATAAGAGAGGTCACTAAAAGTTGTGTGATATAGTGAGTGTCGGTTGCAGGACGTCATCGTCGGACAGCGAGCGGGTACTGCGCGCCACCAACGTGTCACGCGCCGCGCTCACCGTGCACGCCTACACCGCGCTGACCTACGGTAAGAACCAAAGATATACCTCATCATCACGCACATGATAAATACAAGGCTACCCGTATGTCAGTACATTCGTACGCTAAGCATGACAACTGCATTATTTGATCACCTAAGCCACATTATCAACTTGTGTATAAGCACAGGAACATACCATGAAAGTCTAAAAACTTCTATCGTTAGACCAATCTTTAAAAAAGATAAACAGTGTATGAACTGATAAAGACCAATAATATTTGCGTTTGTTCCCATAATTTCAAAAGGTTTTAAATACATTATATATAACGGAGAAAGAACCTCCGTGGTGTTTTTAAAAAGTATGACGTCATCATAACTGACGCGGACGTCACAAATTTCATCATGATCACTCACTTTCAGTTTTTCCAAAGAAAACTTCACAACTTGTTTCAACCTTCGTTTATTCAACGAACAGCATAACGATGTGACAGAAAGGTCCGTACTGTCCAGCGGCTCATGCTTGAATGCCCGAACGCCTTTTTTTTTTTGTGAGTGGCCTTAATGTAATATTAAAGCCTCCAGCCAGGGATGCCCGAACGCCGATAGTGCGGCCGTATTTATAGGGTTCGCCCCTCCCACGTGCACGTGTAAGTTTTAGGTTAAGTATTGAAACATTTAAATTACAATAACAGGAATAGTAAAATGCTGTTTAACGTTAATTTTACATCGTATTAAACTTAAAGCCAATCAATTTACTAATTTTTGGACAATCAAATTATGAATCTCAATTATTTGAATACTTATAATGACAAACTATTGTAATTTGCGACTACTTAGAAATGCTAAATATTCTTTCGGAAGACCAAAAGAAAAGTAAAGAAGCAAGAGTAAAAGAATAAAAATTAACATAACTATTTTAGATTTTATAAATAACGACATGGTTAGGGTAGATAAAAGGATGCCAGTATGTTCCATTTACTGCAATATGACCCAGGCTTTCAATTATTTTGATCATGATATACTCCTTCGTAAACTGGAAGCTTATGGAATTTGAGGCAACATACTAAATTTCATAGTTGTATATACAAATCCGGAAACAGTACACAGAAATTCCTAAATTAAACATTCGCCCTAAAAAATTTGTTGCCCAATGAATTTTGGAAGGTCATTAATACATATCAATAAAAACGGTGGTCCTAGAACTGTACCTTGAGGCACGCCATATTTTATGCACCTTGGTTTAGAGGTATATGTGATTTCTCATTTGGTTGTAAGACATATGTATTCTAGAGATTTCCGTACATTGTAATCTATCACTGTAAAAGCTTAAAGACTTTCCCTCTAATGTCATAACCATGTAATTTTTGCAGCAAAATTTTATGATCAAATAAATTGAATGCATTTGTCATGTCTGTATATATATATATATCACACAAACATGTTTTTTTTTATCAACAGATGTGATGACACTTTATAGTAGGTCAAACAGTGCCATGTAGTGTTTGACCTATTATCAAGTATCTATTGAGTTTTTTTCTGAATCCCGTTTGTTCTTTGCAAAATAATTGAAATAGTTTCGAAATAAGCATAAATGGAATTATAAATTACATTCTCTAATATTTTTGAAAGTACCGGAATTTTTGCTATTGGTCTATAATTTTAACATCAGTTCTGTTATCTCTTTTAAAAAGGGGCTTAATGATTACTTTCTTAAAACTATCCGGGAATATATCATCAGCAATATAGAGATTGATTACATGTGACAGTGGTGGCGCTATAACTTCCTTGATATATTTTATCACTTTGGTTGATAAGACATCGTGTCTGACAGTATTGTTTTCTTAAGGCTGTTCATTATTTTAACTATGTCATCATCTGCAACTGGCGTCATAAATAATGAATGCGACGTTAGATTTTCACTAAATGATTTTTTGTCAACGTGCAATTCGTTTGTACATCGTTTTCAATAGCCTCAATAAAATATGTACACGAAGGGTTCCGTACCATAAGCCGAAAAAAACATGATTCTTGTATGGGAGCCCCCTTTTATTTTTAATTGTATTTCATTTTTATTATTTGTTGTTATAGGGGCAACAACAATACATCATCTGTGAAAATTTACATTTACAGCAACTGTCTAGCTATCATGGTTCTTGAGATACAGCCTGGTTACAGACAGACAGACGGATAGAGGAGTCTTAGTAATAGGGTCTTTTTATTTTAAATCTGCCTTGCTTGTTTTATTTGAAGTGGCTAATTTCGTACATGCCAATCCCAAACTATTTAAAAAACTATCAGATGTCTCAATCCATAATCGACGGGATAGCAATGATGTGCAGTGAGATCAACCACGGCATTGATGTGTAAAAGTATTTTCTCTTTAGCACCAGTTATCTATATATACAATGTGTGACAGAATAAACGCAATACTTCTTAAGGGGTACATGAACAACTTTAATATGGAACCAACACTGAAATCGTGAAAACTCCCCCATACATTTCTGTGCGCATAACTCGACAAAATGTACTGAGCAGCTGATTTATTTTTCGCGTTCGGGGTTGGTCCCATAATACAAGTTGTTTATAATGATGAGTTCAATGACCCATTAAGAGGTATTGCTTTTGTTCGGTTACACAATTTATAAAAACGAATCCCTATTTCCCTTGGTCGCGGCATCACGCGTGAACGGCTGGACCAATTTCCTTTTTTTAAAGAGAAAATGAGACGAAAGATGTAGTTCTAATTTTCACCACGCGCACGTGACGCCATTTGTAAATTCGCGCTATTTTCATAAAGAACGTCAAAGATTGTTGCAACTTTCCGACTGATATCTAAAACAAAAAGTTTGTTTCTATACTTATTGTACTTATTTATCGCAAATGTATTGAAAAACGTTGCATGACATACATGCGGAAATTGATTTTTACAAAGTCGTGACTATGGTAAGTAAATAACTATTAGTTTTAAAGTTTTCCATAGACAATTTTTTAAGCAACTGCGCGACAGTAGATTAAATAACATCTTCTTAGTTTTTTTTGTTAGGTAGATATGTTTAAATTCAACTGGAATAAAAAATGTACGCCATAAATGCCAAAACATGTGGATCCTGTTCCCTAACGTTATTCTAAGACCATGCAAATCTATTGTATATGTACCTGTACTCATGTTTTTATAAAAAAATTATATCATTATTGATATTTCGTATAAAACAAAACTTTCAGAAACTCGGATGACAACTTGAACTTAAGATAGGTATGTTATATCAAACGAAAATTACCCGCCATTTTTCACTAATATATAATTTAAGCTTGGGCCGTAGTTAAATTAAAGTATGCCAGAATTTTCACCAAATTCTAAAAGAAGGACTCAAGTGGAACGATAATGTAAAAGAGGCAAAGCTTCCACTTGGAGATGGATATAGAATAAACCAAAAAACATAGCATAGAGGACAAAAAACTTACAAAAATTGTTTGTTTGTTACGATTTGGCTCAAAACCTACTCAACTGATTTTTAAAATTATTCCACCATTAGAAAGCTAAATTATTAACTTAAAACTAACATTTCATTTTCGAAAAAAAGAGATCCCTACGAAAATTGCCATATTGTAACCCAAAGTAGCAAAATTTTTGCTTATTAAATTCATTATTTGGCGCTGTAAAAACTATTGATGACACTTTAAACCGATAAAAATAAAATGAAAAAGTGTTAATTCACCGTTGTATTATTGTTTCAAAATAGGATTTTTTAATAAAATTCTGACTGAAACACTGGAGGTATTAGTGATTTTAAGTACGGAGATCAAATATGTAGTGGCATCCTTGACTGCCGTGTCTCGTTACACACCCCACTTTATCAACGTCTGTGGTTGTACCCAGCCACATGTGATGTTTCTTAGTTATTTTTCTGACAAGTCTAGTGTCATTTGCCACTTCATACAGTCTGTTATACGTTTCTTTTCACACTATGTGGCTAACTACAATTCACCGTAATACATTGTTACCAATATAATTATTACTTTTTTTTAACCCCCACACAAAAACGACGTGGTGTTATAAGTTTGACGCGTCTGTGTGTGTGTATCTGTGGCATCGTAGCTCTCGAATGGATGAACCGATTTTGTTTTCGGTTTTTTTTTTCCTTTAAAAGGTGAATTAGTCTCCCGACTAATTCACCTTTTGTTTGTTTTTAGCTATGTTTGATGAAAATCGTTCCATAATGGCCGCCGCCACAAATATAAATATAGGTATCAAATGAAAGGGCTTCACTAGTATAATACTATACACTATGACAAATTTCAAAATCAAGATGACCGCGACCAAAAATGGCGAATTACCTACATTTTTTTCACAACTGCCTAAATATGGGTATCAAATGAAAGGCCTTGACTAGTAGAATAATGTACACTATATTGAAAGGGAATGAGGAATATTAACTAAAGAAATGAAAATAAAAAGATTTGTATGTATGTTATGTATGTCTATACTAATATTATTTGTCTGATCAATGCCCTAGATTGATGAGGAAAGTGGAGTGATGACTGGTACCTAGGACCTAACCAATTATTTTTTATTTAGCTTTAAGTACATTATAGGTAAATTAAGTTTAAAAAGCATGAATAAAATTAAATTTAAAATTTTAGAAACCCCCGACAAAAAAACTTTAAAAAGTGAAAAATAAAATGCATTGATTATTTTAGTTAAATATACTTAGGTACGATTCTTTGGGCCAAGCGTCATCGTGTCGCGGGACCGCTACTGTACTAAGTAATTACAAAAATTTGCGTTCTCCCGAGGCGAAGACGCTTAGCCCAAAGAATCGTACCTATGTTATACTAAAATGATCAATACATTTTATTTTTTTACTTTTTAAAGGTTTTTAAAATTTTAAACATTTTTTTAAAATTTATAATAATAACTATTGATATTCTCAACATCGCTGTTAACGCGTGTAAACAGATACACACAAAAATAGGTACAAGTATTTTTTTTATATTATCAGCATCCCGTCTTTGACAAAACACATTGAAGAGGTACTTATTTATTTTATTTTAAAAGACGCTCTTATGACACTTGTTTACATCGACTGGAAGGTTATTAAAAATACATAGTTGGAACTAAAAACTTTTACATCTTCAACCTCCTCGACTTTCCTCTTTCGTCTCCTTGTAGTTATTACAAGTGGGTACATCAAACTTTTTAGTATTATTGTTCTTTTGAGATCTTTTTGTATGTTCTAAAGCTTCTGACAACACTACCCTGTCATGAGCCGGCAGCATGTTGCATTCTAAAAATAAATCTTCGTAATCACTACTTTTACAACGTTTTTGATCTAATAATAGTTTCATGAATTTGATTTGTATTTTTTATTTTGTCCATATATCTCTTAAATATAGCATGCCTGCCCATAAGAAACCAATGAGTCCACCAGTGCACAGTACACCATGAACAATGTTACCCTATCCAGCACAAAACTAAGGTGGTGGAACTTCACAAGCAAGTACCCGAGTTTGTCACATAATTGTACAATGTGTGTTTTCCATGAGAAGCTGTTGTCGATGACTAAACCCTGGTACGTGTATTCCTGCACCACCTCAATATTTGCACACTCACACATCGCAGTCCATCACTGTGCAGACACTCGTAGCTATGCACGGCGGCCGTTCGATAGTTTTGTTATAAGGAGATAGTATATGCATGCACACGGATCCGGTCGGCACACCACACGTGACGTGTCTAGGCTCCCCAACAATGCCGTCAATGACCGTTCGCAGTGTTCTGTCTGCGAGGTAGGCAAGGAATCACCTGTGAAGTGGTCCCGCGACGCCACCATGGCTTGAAGCAGCTGGTGGTGTTCCAAAGTATCAAAAATGTTTTTTTGAAGTCAATGTAGACCACCACCACCTGCTTCCGCTGATCCAAACAATCATAGACGTCGTCCGCGAACTGCGCCAAGGCCATCGCCGTGCTCTGCCCACGTCGGACACCATGTTGTGCATTTGTTAGAACATTGTGCTTTTCCAAGAAAATCTGATTCACATTAAACTTTTCTACGATTTTATTTTTAACTGACAATATAGTTATTGGCCTATTGTTTGCGTAATCACTATGCGCACCTGGTTTAAAAATAGGTGTTATAGTTTCTCGGGGTACAACTCCTTTTCAACACACGGGTTAATAAATAAAGGACTCAACTTAGGTTTTAATAATTTAATTTCCTTCACTCTTATTTTATCTACTCCTTCAGACTTGTCACAGCTTAACATATTTATTATTTTATCTATATCCATCAAATAAGCTTTCTGAAACCGCAGTGATACATTTCCAGACTCAACATAGATCGCTATCGCAGCATTGGTAGCTAATTCTTTCTAAAAACTTATGACTACATACATGTTTTATATATAGAATTTCTGTAGTAAATGGTGTTGAAAACTTATTACAAATATTATCAACCGAGCATTCTAATTTTCCTAAGTACTTTAAAATTACAGAATTTACACTTTTTTTTCATTTCCTATCGAGTAATTTTAATTTATTAATTAATGTTTCTAATATTCTTTTTAATTTTTTTTATTTCTGCTTGACGGTATTTATTCTTAGCTTTATTTATACACTAGTGGACGTCACGCGGTTTCTCCCGCATAGTTCCCGTGCCCGTGGGAATGCGGGGATAAAAATATAGCCTATGTTACTCGCTGATAATGTAGCTATCCATTGCTAAAAGAATTTTCAAAGCGGTCCAGTAGTTTTTAAGTTTATTCGTTACATACAAAAATACAAATCTTTCCTCTTTATAATATTTTTTTAAATTTAATTTTTAGTTATTTAATCTATAATATTGTATACGCTAATGATGTCGCTGCTTTACACAACAGATCTATATTCGTATCACCAATCATAATTACGTCACAACTTAAGGGGATCCTCGATAATAGTATATGCACTTCCTCAACAAAACCGTGTCTATTTGTTCAAGGCGGCCTGTATAGCGGCCTTTTAGTCTTGGCAACTATAGTATTTATATGATCACGAAAGGATAGGGATATATCAAAGAGTACACCTAGATCACGGATGACTAATACTCTGTTCAGTATTGATCCATCAATATGATAATCAAATTTAACGTAATACACTTTATTTGTGAATGTAATAGTCTGGCATTTTTTAACATTAAACGTCATTCGATTGTTGAAACACCATTGTTGAAGTACATCAAGATCTCTTTGAAACTTCATACAATCACTCAGGTCCAATATCCTAGATTATATTTTTAAATTATCAGCGTAGGCTAAACAATTGCAATTTATTGAATCTAACAGATCATTCAAAAATACCGAAAAAGCAAAGGGCCCAACTAAGAGCCCTGTGGAACACCAGAGCCAGTAGAAAAAGGCACAGATTTATATCCCGCCAAGGCAACTATTTGGGAACGATTAATTAAATAACTCTCGAACCACTGCAACAGAGAGCCATGAGTGCCAGCGCAATTTAATTTCATAGAAAGAATTGAGTGATCAACACGATCAAAGGCTTTTGCAAAATCTGTGAAAGTAGTAAAATGGCTGGGTAGTTAATGAAAATCGTTGTGCTTGATTTTCCAAAACTAACCTTTAAAAGATAGTAGAATGAGCGTTGAAGTTTGTGGAGTACCTACTAAATCTGCGCGAACGAAGTCGCGGTCGAAGTGCTAGTTGAAGATAAAAATACTTGGTTCAATACTGGTCCTGCTTCACAACCACTAGGATGGAAAAGTGAGATAATTGAAATACGGTGTGAATTTTTAAAGTGTGCATGCATGGCCAAATCCCAAACTATGAGGAATATCGATAAACACTGAAAGGAGTCTCGAGCCCGTTTTGATGAAAACTAAAACTACATTATTGTATTTTATATCGGTTTTCGTAGTCAGGAATCAAACCGAAAAATGAGTACTTTCCTTTAGTTTTCCATGTGTTATTACTTGGCAGAATTTGATCCTCAGTCGCGACTTACAACTTATCCTTAACGACGAAAACTAACCTTTAAAAGGGGTTAGAGGGGGCGTTGAAGTTTATGGAGTACCTACTAAATCCCCGCGAACGAAATTGCGGGCGAAGTGGTAGTAAATAATAAAGATAAATGATGTTATAAGTAACCTACAATGCACAGATAAGAAAAAGGTACGTCGAGTTGAACATCTAAACGATGAATTTCTAAGTGAGGATCTTGTGCTCTACTATTCTTTATATGGACCAATACCTGAATTAGATAAATACCTAACTGAAGTAAAACACGCACTCATAAAAATGAAAATCAGAAAAAACACAGGCCCTAATGAAGTCCCTGCAGATTAATGGATAATTCTTGGCCCTATTGCCATTCACTGGCTTACTAAGTTAAATATAATATGTGTAAGTCACCAAAACAGACCACAGACCACAAAATATATTTCAGAGTCATAGCGTCAAAGCCACGTCGCTTTTTGGCCTCGCACAGATTAAATTCATGTTGTTAGCTTTAGTTAATTAATAATACGGTTTTTAATTTATTTTACTCTTTGTCTGTCTTGTGCGAGTCCCAGAAACCCATTTTCCTTCCTTCTTTCTTATCTACTACCCTTCAACTAGAATAAGGAAGACGTAGCAGAGTGCGCGAATCATAGGGGTATAAAATTGACTTCACACACTTAACATATTGGAGAGTGATTAATAAGCGAATTGCCGACATCTCACAAATATCTCCAGATCAGTTCGGATTCTCAGCATCCATATCAACTATCGACGCAATATTCGAACAGAATAATGATGGAGAAATATAGAATCAACGGCAAAGGCTTTTTTTACCTTATGTGTATTGTCCTCGAAAATGCCTTCTACCTCGAAACTCAAAAAAATCTTTCAAAATTTCTATGTAAAGTACTATGTATTGTTGTTTACATTTGAAAGGAAAATTTGTTAGTTTTCAAATGATTTTAGAAAGATTCAAAATTAATTTAATTTTCTACCTACATTTAGGGAATTATTGCAATAGATCGAATTTGTGGACGTCTATCTAAATGAAAAGGAAGTTTTATAAAAACATTAAAAAAATACATTTTGACGACACGGTTGGCGCAGTGGTTGAGCGATTGGTTGCTGCGCTGCGTGTCGCGGGTTCGATTCCCGCATGGAACAAGTATTTGTATGGCCTACAGAGTTCACAGTTGTTCCGCGTCATCGGATCCATATTATTTGTAATTTTTATAAATTCAATTGTAGCGTACCGTACCGTATGTTCTGTGCAGAGTACCCGCAGAGCGAGCTGCCGTTCCGCCTGTACCTGCGCTACTACGACACGCCGCCACGGTTCTGTCCCTGCCTCACCGCCTTCGACTGTACGTGAATCCGCGTTTTATTTTATAGCCTTTTTATTCGTAAGACCGAAATATTTTTGATTTGTCATTTTCAATTTATAAACATGATGCACGCAATTCTTGCTGATGTTCGCAGTAAAAATTGGCAAAGACCGAGTCGGTCATCGATAGTACCGATCGTTGGAAGGAACAATATTTATAAATTTCCTAAACAAAAAATATTTTTTTGCGACCCCAATACAATTTTTTTTTCTAAAAGGTGTTTGTTTATTATTTATCTACCTACTTAAATAATTTGGATATAAAATAATTCAACCATCTTTGTTTGAATTATTTTAAATATTATATTGGAGCAAGTACAAACATTTAATTTTATGTCAAATGGTTTTTGTGATGACATGGTGATGTCGCAGCGGAGCTGGCGGGCGAGGAGTCGGAGTCGTGCTCCGTGGTGGAGGACGTGGACACCGGCTTCGAGGTGTACCTGGCGCCCGACCACGGCCCGCAAGATGACGCCGTCTACACCGTACGACTTCGCTTTCTAATGACGCTCTGGGATACGACTTCTGCTGGATGCGAGAAGCAAAAGAAGGGATCGCTAGATCGCCCAAGCATGGGCTTGGGGCATGCCAGCAGCGAATGTGCTTTAACTTGCAAACACGTTCTATTTTACATTAAACCACGTACGAGGGAATATATATGTCGTGCTGCAGGAGCGGCGGAAAAGGCTGGTTCCACCTCATACTGTCAGTCACCAAAAGATGGACAAAGTAAAAAATATGTTAAGTGGTTATTTGTAGCAGCGGCTCTTTAATTAAGAGTCCTAGAGCAGATATTGTAGGCAATATAATAAATACTAGTCCATGTGGTTTGAGGACGGTGTGTCGCAGGTGTCGCCCGAGGTGACGAAGGTGCTGGCAGGCGAGGTGGCGCAGTGGCGCGTGGCGCTGGCGGCGCCCGAGCGCGCGCACGTGCCTGACGTGACGCTGCTGCTGCGCCAGCTGCCCGTCGACGACAGGGGGTAACGTACCTATACTACTCACTCGTGCTCCCACGTGACCGGGTGCACTCAGCTGCTGTGTATGTATGTGTCGCAACTCGCAGGATAATAGGACATAACAACTTTTCCAATTAGCGCAAAACTAAAGAGGCTCGCTATGTAAGAATAAAACTGTATGTGTGTGGTGCAGGCCGTTCTGGCAGCGCNCAATTGTAGCGTACCGTACCGTATGTTCTGTGCAGAGTACCCGCAGAGCGAGCTGCCGTTCCGCCTGTACCTGCGCTACTACGACACGCCGCCACGGTTCTGTCCCTGCCTCACCGCCTTCGACTGTACGTGAATCCGCGTTTTATTTTATAGCCTTTTTATTCGTAAGACCGAAATATTTTTGATTTGTCATTTTCAATTTATAAACATGATGCACGCAATTCTTGCTGATGTTCGCAGTAAAAATTGGCAAAGACCGAGTCGGTCATCGATAGTACCGATCGTTGGAAGGAACAATATTTATAAATTTCCTAAACAAAAAATATTTTTTTGCGACCCCAATACAATTTTTTTTTCTAAAAGGTGTTTGTTTATTATTTATCTACCTACTTAAATAATTTGGATATAAAATAATTCAACCATCTTTGTTTGAATTATTTTAAATATTATATTGGAGCAAGTACAAACATTTAATTTTATGTCAAATGGTTTTTGTGATGACATGGTGATGTCGCAGCGGAGCTGGCGGGCGAGGAGTCGGAGTCGTGCTCCGTGGTGGAGGACGTGGACACCGGCTTCGAGGTGTACCTGGCGCCCGACCACGGCCCGCAAGATGACGCCGTCTACACCGTACGACTTCGCTTTCTAATGACGCTCTGGGATACGACTTCTGCTGGATGCGAGAAGCAAAAGAAGGGATCGCTAGATCGCCCAAGCATGGGCTTGGGGCATGCCAGCAGCGAATGTGCTTTAACTTGCAAACACGTTCTATTTTACATTAAACCACGTACGAGGGAATATATATGTCGTGCTGCAGGAGCGGCGGAAAAGGCTGGTTCCACCTCATACTGTCAGTCACCAAAAGATGGACAAAGTAAAAAATATGTTAAGTGGTTATTTGTAGCAGCGGCTCTTTAATTAAGAGTCCTAGAGCAGATATTGTAGGCAATATAATAAATACTAGTCCATGTGGTTTGAGGACGGTGTGTCGCAGGTGTCGCCCGAGGTGACGAAGGTGCTGGCAGGCGAGGTGGCGCAGTGGCGCGTGGCGCTGGCGGCGCCCGAGCGCGCGCACGTGCCTGACGTGACGCTGCTGCTGCGCCAGCTGCCCGTCGACGACAGGGGGTAACGTACCTATACTACTCACTCGTGCTCCCACGTGACCGGGTGCACTCAGCTGCTGTGTATGTATGTGTCGCAACTCGCAGGATAATAGGACATAACAACTTTTCCAATTAGCGCAAAACTAAAGAGGCTCGCTATGTAAGAATAAAACTGTATGTGTGTGGTGCAGGCCGTTCTGGCAGCGCGGCGAGCCGGCACCGGCGGCGGTGCGGCTGCGGGCGGCCCCGCGCGCGCCGCGCCTGCAGCTCTCGTGCCACGAGCTACGCGTGCGCCTGTGCGCGCTGCACCTGCCGCCCGCCGACGTGCTCAGGTTGGCAGCACTCAATGATCTATCGTGCCGCAAAATCGTCCTAAATTGTTCAGAACAGTTAGATAAGTTATATGAGAAGGTAAACTATTAAATAACTATTTGACTTACGCAATGATAACCAGAAAGATTTTAGGAAAAACAAATCTATTGACATGGCCATCTACCATTTCTTACATATGCTTAGCTGCAGACTCATCATTTGTGTACAGCATTTCACTTTTTAATAGTGACGAGGTAAGCACATTAGAGGCTGAGATTAATAATACCTTACTATCAGTTGTGAATTGGCTGCAAAATAATAATTTGGCTTTAAATCTTGATAAAATAATATTAATGAAATTCCAGCAAAGAGTAAATCACAATCTGGACTTACAAATGAAACAAATGTGACTAAATTCCTTGGACTAAACCTAGAAAACACTTTAAAATGGAATTCACATATTGACAAAGTATGCAGTAAGCTAAACCGACATTCCTATGCACATGTTAAGTAAAACGGCCAATCGAGCAACAGTCTCAGCGGCGTATCATCCTATTTACTCGAACTTCTTCTTCACTTTCTACTCTATAGATTCAGACTTATTACTAAAAAACTAATATATTTGTACACCAACTTCATTGGTAGGACATAGAGCTCGACTAAAATGTTTACTGTTTAATGTTTGTTTTTTTTGTTATTGTAATACCTGTGCTATTGGCAATCAAAAAAATTTTAAAAATACTACTATCAATTTGCAAATAATTGTTGCTATTTAACTGGAGGTGAGTGAAAGAGAAATCTTTGGAAAAATGCAAAAATGCGTATATATTCGATATAACGTTCACATACAAACTCGACGGAAACACCAAAAGGGTAATAATTCCAATTATAAATAAAACTAATAGATAAAACAAGTTGCATTCTCAAGTCCCAACAATAATATTTTTTTAAAATACTAAGCATAAGTGGTGGAATGCGTGTGGTCCATGCTGACATTGAAATATCAGTGGAGTGTAGAGTAACGCCAGGTTATGGTTTGTGCAGGGTGCGCAAGCGCTTCAACCTGCTGAACGTGGGCACTGGCGTGCTGGAGCTGGGCGTGGAGACCACGTCACCGTGGAGCGTGCTGGCGGACGCGGGCGGCGCGGGCGGCGCGGGTGGTGCGGGGGAGGGGGAGTGCGGCTGCGACACAAGCGTCGCGCCCCGCCTGCTCGTCGTGCCGCTGCGCCTGCAGCCGCGCAGCTCCGTCGAGGTGCGAGCACTACACTCAAACCGAAAGCAAGCGGTTAACTTAAAACCACATATGTGACAGTCCCTCTATAAGTAGTTTCCACCTAGGCAATTTGAACTCTGACTTACCAAATTCAGAAGATGTGATTGTAATTGTTATATATCACGCATATCTTAAATGATTATGTGCGTGACACTTAACGGGGAGTGACGTGTGACGCCGCCCGACTCCAAATAATATAGGTCAGGGCAGGAAGATGTTGATACTAACTTTGACAAGGTTGCTTCGGCGGTGTATGGTACAGGACTACAGGCTACAGACCTACCGCTCCCCTGAGATGATACCTGAGGTAGAG